>VXBZ01000797.1:473571-513465 GCA_013399135.1 Heliornis fulica
CATCTGGGGAGAAACAACCCCAGGTACCAGTATAGGTTGGGAACTGGCCTGTTGGAGAGCAGTGCAGGTGAGAGGGACCTGGGGGTCCTGGTGGACAGCAAGATCATGAGCCAGCAATGTGCCCTTGTGGCCAAGAAGGCCAATGGCATCCTGGGGTTTATTAGAAGGGGCGTGGTTAGTAGATAAAGAGAGGTCCTCCTCCTCCTCTACTCTGCCCTGGTGAGACCTCACCTGGAGTATTGTATCCACTTCTGGTCCCCTCAATTCCAGAAGGACATAGAACTCCTTGAGAGAGTCCAGCACAGGGCCACCAAGAAGATGGAGTGGAACACCTTCCTTATGAGGACAGGCTGAGAGAGCTGGGTCTCTTCAGCTTGGAGGAGACTGAGGGGTGACAGTGTTTATGGATATGTTAAGGGTGTCAGGAGGATGGATCCAGGCTCTTCTCAGTGATGGCCAGTGATAGGTTAAGGGGCAATGGGTCCAAGCTGGAACATAGGAAGTTCCATCTAAATGTAAGGAAGAACTTTTTCACTGTGAGGGTGACAGAGCACTGGAACAGGCTGCCCAGAGGGGTTGTGGAGTCTCCTCTAGAGACATTCAAGACCAAACTAGACATGTTTCTGTGTGATTTAATCTAGGTGATACTACTCGGGCAGGGGGGTTGGACTAGATGATCTTTTGAGGTCCCTTCCAACTCCTGACATTCTGTGGTTCTGTGATTCTGACCTGCCCAGCTATTTCTGACTTGATGGGAAATTGATTTACCATGCCCACTAGATCCTTTCCACCCCGTCTATCCCCTAGTGTGAGAGGATGCAGTTGCAGAGTTCACAGATGCAGAGCTCTGGATTCCTGTGAACTATGTATTTCTTTGTCCTCAACACAGTAAAAAGATATTTTAGTCCTGAACTGGCAGGGTGGATATTTAAACTGAGCTGTGGGAAAATGCAACAGAGTGAGACTGTTCAAATGACACTGTGAGAACTTCCTCACTGACACGCCTGAACGCGACGTTGGTGGAACTATTGTACCTGTGGAGGTGAAAGGGTAATTTAGATTTCATGGTCAGAGAAACATGCCTGTGATGGTACTTCTACAATGAGCACACCTCACACTGGCAAGAAACTGAAACGCTGCCAGTTTTAAATGATAAACTAGAATTAAATGAGAGCTCAGCACTCCCTGAGATCCTTTCTAGTCTGTAAATACCTTGTACAGAGCCCGGGACAAAATGCCTAAAAGCAAGAAAAAACCATCCATCAAGGGAGCAGCAGTGGTCATGTGCTTGAAGCTGTGCGACTGCTGCATTAGTTCCGGCAATACCAAAGGATTATTTTCTGAGGTTTATTTGCTCTTTGGGATAAACAGCCAGCTAAATCTCAACTTAATCGGGGCACTTTTTACTGCATGTTTTGGTCCAAGCCATCTGAAAAGCCACAATACCATTCTGCCTGCAAATAACATCAATCTTACACATTAACGGATTCATTGGAAAAAAAAAAACAAACCACAAAATCCCCACTCATCAGTTTTAAGATAAACCCCCCCTAAAATATGACTTTTTTTTTTTTTCCCATTTCATCCTCCAAGGGGGAAAGAGAACAGAGAGCTGCACTGAAAACAAATGCTCTCTTCGCGTCAGGTCACCGTGACACAGAGCAGCGCACACCATAAATCCACGCTGACAGCCGAGCCTGGCCGCACGCTCCCAGGCCTCTGAGGCACGGCAAGCTGGGAACGGCTCCGGGCACTGGCTCCGGGGCTGCGGGATGACTTAGCGGAAGGAGGGAGGGAAAGGTCAGCGTGCCACACACCGCGCGCCGGGCACCAAGTGTGTACTTGGATTGCGGTGCTGCATGGGCGGAGCGCAGCCCGGCCCCGGGAGAGCGACCCGCAGGTTGGTGTGGGTAGGAGTAGGGGCAGGCAGATCCTTCGGTGTTCCTGTTCCTGTTACCAGGATGGCACAGTAGCTGAGAGAAACATTTGCCTTTAGGTAGGAGCACAGGGGAGCAGCTGACCTTCCCAGTAAAGATAACTGAGGCACGTTGCTGTGCTTTAAAATAAACCAGGACTGAGGTACTAACGAAGCACTGGCCAGTCAGAAAACAGGCTGAAATCTCAGCTCCTCTGCTGTAGGTGTAAGACAAGGACACATCACTGCAGCGCAGCTGAAGGAAACACCTACGCTCTGGTTTGTTAGGCACACACACAGCTGCAGCATTCCAGAGTGCCGTCAAATCCACTGAAAGTTTCTCAGAGCGCGTTTCCCACCACCACAGACTGTGTTCCCGAACCCACACTCCCCTTTCCCTAACTGCTGGTTGGCCCAGCTAAGATCTTTGAAAATTACCTGTTTGACCTTTGATGGCTTAATGGGACTGTCCTCTTCTCTGCCAGCACAGATGGGCTGCCACAGCCAGGCACAGCCTTCGGAAGTGGCTTTAAAGGCTATAATCGTGCTGGCTCTTGGAAGCTGAGCACAGTAGAGCTCAAAGAAACGGTTGACTTAACGGTTTTGGGGTTTATTTCCTTCACTGAGGTACCAGCAAAGGGCAACGCTAAAGACCTCAGTCAAAACCAACTCAACAGAACAGGAGAGCCTTAGCTTCCAATAACCCAAACGGCACAGCCCAGGAGCTCTGGCTTCGGGCACAGCCGGCATCATGTCAGGTGAGATGAAGAGCTTCTCCTGAGAGCTCTGTCTGCAGCCTGCCGGAGATGACAAGCTCTCGGAGCAGCACCACAGGTCCTCTACCTTTACAATGCAATCAGCACATCGTAAATGGCACAGAACAAAAGAATCCACCTGCCAAAAACTCTTACTTCTGTTATTCAAAATGCAGCGTTAAGAGGCAGCATTGTGATGCCCTGTTCAGAAGCCCTATGAGATGTTCTATTTAGACTTGTTTGTAAAGATCACATCAACCCCATTACCCTCCCCGCCCCCGCCCACAATTGTTAAAACAAATGTTAATGCAGAGAAACCAAAGAGCTAACAAGTCTTTGAAAAAATTCTCTGAAACCACTCAGAGAAAAGCCCTCATGAGCTGATGGCTCTCTGGACATTGCCGCAGAACCGAACAGTCACCCTTCTATGGGGAAGGAAGCAATCTGGTGTTTTGATCACTGGTCATGGTGTCCAGAGCAAGAGATGGTATCAAAGGCGAGACTAAAGGCCATTTTATAAACTGCAAGTTGGAAGTTCTCAAATTGAACCAGTTTTTAATAGCTCCAACAAGCCCAGTAATAAAGACAGGAATTTCGAATTCATACAGCAACCACACTCAGCCAAACCTGTTCTGCCTTGGTAGTGCATTTATCATGACCATGAAGTTCTGGGAACTTTTTCTTGAGTTGGAGCTCTTTAAGAAATACAGTTTGAAAATGTTTTTGACCTTTGATACCCAGTCCCAAAAGACATCTTTCCTCTTTCTCATTATGCCAATGAGACAAATATAGAGCATTTCAGGCTATCCTGCCATATGTGTGGGACACAGTGACATGGCAGCCACTCGGATCAAATTTCAGTGATTAAATATTGAGTAAAAGGCAGATGTAGGTTATCAGGGGCCTCATTTAGCAATTTCAATTAGGGTGTCAAGGAGTAATTTTTAGTGTGGGAAGTTTCTGTTAGCAGTTTAAGCAGTAACACAGACAGTCTGTTTATTCCACAGTAAATCAGGTGGCAATGCCTAAATTCCAAAGAATGCATTAAAATATTGGTGTTACACAAATGTGGAATGGTTGAAATGGCCTTTTTACTATGCTCCACAATTACTGAATACAAATAAAGAAAACAAAACTTCAATATGTAGAAATAAAGAATTTTGTGTTATTTATTAAAACATAATTGCTTTAAGGATCACAGTTACAAGTCATACTGTAATGAATATGAAATAAATTGCTTCTCTCTGGGCAGTCAGAAATGACAGAACTAGTCAACTAACACAAAAGTCTGCCTATACCATTTTATGCAAGGCCACATCTTTGAACCAACTCTAATGGGTGGAAATCTCTAAAATGTTTTTATCCCCAGTTGTAATGTAGCTGCTTCTTGATTGGCTTTAGGAAAATCAACACAGGAAGGACACCTTTAGATCCACCTTTAGTGTTAGTTGTCCAAAGCTTTTTCAAGAATCAGGACATAATTTTTATGAACAAGTAACATCATGTGTACTTTTAATGAGGACACTGAACTGATGTCCAGCAAGTCTCTGTTCATGTGACAAGGATACAAACAAGTTACACACCATCAACAACATGCTGTCACATGATGGATGCAGCCAACATGTAATGGGGAAGAACCAAAGAGTATGGCCAGTAAGCATCCAAACAAGATTCAACATTTCCTACGATGTTAGAGAATCCATATATCATTTTAAAGCAACTGGCCAAACGTCATATTTTAGTAGACTCATAAATTCTTGTGCTTCATCTGTTCTTCTGTTGTTTGAGTATATGAACAGTTTACTGCCTTAAATGCATGGGTTGCTTCACATCCATATTAAAGGAACAAACACCATCACATTGTAATTTTTCAGTCAAACATTCCATTTCCATGGTAAAACATGACATTCTTCTTGAATGTACAAAGCAAATTTAGTCCCGTTCCTCTTTTACAGTTACCCCAATTATAATGGCATGCCTTTTAAATACTGCTCCACTAAGTAGTACTGAAATGAGTCTGAAGTGTTTGAAAATGTTTGCAGACATATTTTCCATTTCTTTTTTGCATTTAATCTCACTTTAATTTGATGTTAATGGCTGTTTGAGTATTCAGCACTGGAATTCATAACATTATTAAGGTTTGCAGTCAGCAAAAACATCTCAAAGCTTCTGAAATACAGAATTCTGAAGCTGAAAAATTTAAGATTATAGCTAAGTGATTTACCTGTAGTAAGTGCTGAACTTTTAAGGCAAATAACACAAACCAAAGCTGAGTGGGTTTGCATACACATGACTTCTGCTGTAGTGCACACTGAAATTTTCTTAATCTGTCTGATTTCTGGAGGAGAGCGGCACTGAGTGCTGCAGACCAGTTCAGTACCCTGAACACAGAGTCTCAGCGGAGCACGAGCACAGACAAGAACACAAGTGTGTATTTTACAACTAGCACTTTAGTTACTCATGAAGGTATTGCAGTGATGTCAACTTGATCCCGGCCAGCTGACTTCAAAAGGGTATTTCTGTGAGGCAAATTAGCTAATAAAAAGTGAAATATCTGTGAGAAAATATGGGCATATTTATTTTAATTCCTCCAAAATCTTGTATTATGCACATGCCCACATATACCCATGCACACAATGTACTAAAGTAAAAAGTTTAACACCTTGTCCTATCAGAAACTTGAGACCATGTAAGATGTAAGAAAAATGTGTAACTGTTCCTAGAAATCTGAAAACTCTATTTGATATCATTCTTATGCGTATCTAAAAAGCAACCTAGCCAAGTTTACAAAACATTCATGACTGCTGTGATTTTTGCAGTTAAGGAATCATGAACTCATGATATGTACATCAAGCTTAAATGGCTTGTGTATGTTACAAGTATAAAGCAGTCGGCAGGGTAAGTACGACAAATATACTGAAGTCCTGACATTGCAAAATCTTGACCAAAATAAACAAATGAAAAAATGACCCAGAAATCATCTCTATGATAAGAGAAAAGACACTTCACTTTTTGTGAAAGAGAAGAGGTTTCACCATCCCTGCCAGAATCTTGGGTAGCTGGGCAGCAATCACCTCTGACATCATCTCGGGGAATTCCACACTCAGTGCACGAGACTGGAGAAATGTGTTCAGACAGAAGAGATGGAGCTGTTTCACTAGCTGGATTTAATAAAATACAAATGTCATAAATCAGCCTAACAGAAAGGCAGCCAGATAACCAAGCTGTCAATCACTTAGTCATCCAGCACCTGACATCGTTACATACCTTCCTCTGTCATTCCCTGAATCAGTAAGGTGGGTACTTGTTATTCCGTATGACAACACCCTGATCCTGTATCACACATGCAGCCAGATGGTGTGTCATGTAAAAGAAGTGCCTCACTAATATTGCAAAGCGTTAGCACCTTCCTCATGGCACGCACCGTGGGGAATTGCTACAGTGTTCCATCTTTCCTAGTATCCTCGTGCCCATCACACCTCTCCAGGCATTGTTCACTACGGGTTAGTGCAACACTGCTCCAAGGCAGCTAACAGCAACACTTGCTGTTCCCTTGTGATCTTTTCCGTGGTTCTGCTTACAATCACACCTGGGTATGCTGCAAACACTAACCTCCACAGGTCCTCGTCCCTTGGGAGCAACTGTATGTGTGAACAGGTCACCTCTTCTGTCTTCTCTGGAACCTCCAATCCTATAGCAGTTCTTCTTTAAGGCTTGTGACCTTTATGTTATCAAACCTCACACTGTTTCTGCTACTCTAGCCTTTAATAACACAGACTCTTCAGTGTATCTTTTCCTTGCACCTCTCATCACTTTGCCACCCTCATCCAGACTGAGGACTGAACAAAGATCCTCTACAGACCAAACCCTACCCTAACCAACACTTTGCTGGTTATTTGCAGCAACTCCCTCCCACCCTCCCTCCTACTAAGGCTGTTTTACTTTAAAGTATTTGAAATCAAGAGATTGTCTCAATAGCCCAATACTCAAGAGTTTTTCTCAGGATGCTGTGACATTCAGATTGCAAATTATTACTGCAAATATGACAGGAACTTTTATCCCAAGCAAGAATGATCCAAACAGGTTCCTTGAGCACACAGCTACCATGAGTACTATGCAGAACAGGACTTGGTTTCTCAAATAAAAAGTGACTGACTGAACCCCAGGGAAGGGATTAACACTGACAGCCCCAAGTGATGACTATTTAAGTCAATACTTAGAAGTTAAGCTCTATATCCTCCCTTGAGAATTTCTAGTCTTTACTGTCCCCTGCAAGGATCCTTCTCATCCTTATATCAGTCTCCTTCTGCTGGAACTTGAGGAAATGTAACAGCTAAATGGTGAATGTGAGTTCTGTGGGTACCAGAAGCTGATGGAGAGGTCCGAGCAGTGGGTCAAAAGACTCCCCTGGGTGAACCAAATCATTATCAATGTTGTTACCTCACTTTGTTCCCATAAATGGCATCCTCAAAGGGTTGAGTTTTTTCCCCATCAGAAGGGGGAATTAGCAACAAAGAAAAGTTTTAGATGAATTAATGAATTTATTAATAAACAATTAAAATATAGACTTGCTGAGTGCAGAAGAATACAAACATGTGAAGACCCCATCTTTCCCTGAACTCCCTGAGAGCTCCTCTCACAACCAGCACTAAACTCAAAAGCACTCTTCCTAAAAATCTTAGTGACACTTTCACAGTGCTTGCTAAGTCCATCAGAGATGGATGTCTCTGCACCTCTGCTTTTTGCCTCTCCTGCAGAGACACACAGCTATAACAGCACAACGTTGTAGTGTGTAAAGGTCTGGATGAAGTATCATTCCTCGATTTTAATGAAGGCTCACCCAACTGGACACATGCTGGACTCTCAAAGATTCAGCTGCATCTTTTAAGACACTAATGAATGTTTATGTTATCACCTCTAGAGTCCTCAAAAGTTACTCAGTTCCCAAGTATAGACAGACACGGAGAAAACGCCATTGAATATACACATAAAAAGCAGCTGAAGTAGGGTTGTAAAACCAGCCTTGGTTGTCTTTCTCTAATTCTTAGTAGCTTCTCTTGGCAACTTGAATTGCCCGGTTTTTGCATTATTATTTATTTTCCTTAACATGTATGTGCACACACACACCCCACACCCTATCAAAAACCATAACTGTACTAGTTATAGTACAGAAATAATGGAACAAACTGGCAGCATTCAAATGCTTGTTTCTCAAATACTTGAATCTTATATAGCATATAACAGCTAAACAGTAATACAATAAATACTGAGGCTGAATAGGCACACACACTAAAGGAAAAAAGTGGGTGTTTTTCTCTCATTTGATTCTTTTGCCTGACAAGCCACCTTCCATAAAATTACATCTAAGAAACACTAGCACCTACTTACATGAAAAGCAAACCATATAAACAAGTGAACTTACATCATGCATGGAATCCATCAGCTTTGTAAGTTGATAGAAACGTTGTGAGTTGGCCACTACACCTTTCTGGCGCAAGCCAATTGCCTTCACCAGTTCTCTAATGTAACTCGTTCTCATCTCATCAAATTGGCTTTGGCTCCTTAGACCTTCCAAGGGAACTAAAAAGGAAGTAACATCTGTGTTGCATTTATTCTGAGGGCAATCAGAGTATAATTACAGGAACGATTTATAGTATTTCGGATGCCAGGTACTTCTTCCCATTCAACAGTTACTCCAACAGCGATACAATTAGACCAAACAATATACTAGAAACAATTAGTCAATTAATTATGTGAAAGGAGGTTGTAGAGAGGTGGGTGATGGTCTCTTCTGCCAAGTGACAGGTGATAGGACAAGGGGAAATGGCCTCAAGCTGCACCAGGGCAGGTTCAGATTAGATGTTAGGAAAAAGATCTTCACTGAAAGAGTTGTTGGGACGTGGAACAGGCTGCCCAGGAGGTGGAGCAGCTTTAGAAAGAGATGGAATTATGCTGCAGAGATGCTTGGTTTTCTCCATGGATGCTAAAAGAATGTCATGGAAACTGACACAGTTAACTAAATCACATGGTAGCTATCTAGGTATCTAGTGCACCTTCAGTGTTCGACCTGTATCCAACCATGATTGCAATCAGGCACTAGGGATTTCATTTGCATCTCTTTTAAAAACTAACAGAAAATGCTTGGTTCATAATGACACTGACTTGTTCACCTCACTTCCAGGTGATCTGTCGCTTTCTGGAATTAAAAACTAAATGTAGATATGCACTGACTCACTGGTACAGTTGGATAGCCAAGCCTCCTAAAAAGGAGGTGTCTACACAGGGGTTGGACCTAAACCCATTCCCTGAAAGAGAATCAGGCATCAAACCCTGCACTCACAGCAGCACTGTGCTCTGTGTGGAAACCATACACCCTGCCCTGAAATCAGCTGCCAAAGTCATGTCTGGTTCCTCAGAAGAAGGTGAAGGGGAAGGAGACACTTAAGGCAAACGGATTAAAACTGTCACACACCTCCTGCCCAGAGAGAGATATAACAAAGATGATGAGGGGACTGGAGCCTCTCTCTTTTGAGGAAAACCTGAGAGCAGGGTCTGGTTAGTCTAAACTACAGAAGACTGAGAGGGGATCCGATTAATGCTTATCAAGATCTAAAGGGTGGATGTCTAAAGGATGGAGCCAGGCTCTTCTCAGTGGTGTCCAGCAACAGGACAAGGGGCAACAGGCACAAACTGGAACACAGGAAGTTCCCTTTGAGTATGAGGAAAAACTTCATTGTAAAAGTGACAGAGCCCTGGGACAGGCTGCCCAGTGAGGTTGTGGAGTCTCCTTCTCTGGAGATACTCAAACTCCACCTGGATGCTGTCCTGTGCCTGCTCTAGGTGATCCTGCTCTGACAGGGGGATTGGACTACATGCTCTCCAGAGGTCCCTTCCAACCCTGACTGTGAATAACAAAGCAGAAGCTCAAACCTGTACCCTACTGGAGTTACGGGGAATTGTCCGACTTCACAGAACAGTGCCTGGGAGAGGAGGAAACGGTCCCGTTTGCCAAGGATGTGTCTCCCTCTGTGCCTCCTCAGACGAGTTAATGCCCGGGGGAAGGAGGAAGACACACCTACAGAAACTAGCAAGTCTACTGTAAAGACGAGTTTCTAGACTGAGACGGCTACAGCAGCCAGGGTTGGATTTCTACTAAACCAGAACTCGAATAAAAATAGAGAGAATAGAAATTGTGACTGCTTCCACTGAAACTATGTTTGCAACACCATATCTAAACACAGCCTAGGTTTTAGGGGTTAGATTTCTTCTGGCAGCTGATGGAAATAAAATGCTGGATGAGCTGGACCTTTCTGGTTTCTCTCAGAACAGCCTCTCAAGTTCAGACATACAAAGGACGTATCTGAAAGTGTGCCTGTCATACCTGTATGAATGGAAGAGTTCTGTTGTGTGGAGATGCAACATGCTTAGGAGAAATACAGGCAGAAATACTCACTGTGGGGAAAAGTTACATCATGGAAAAAGAGTGGCTTAATTTTCAAAGCCTGGGTGATTCTGGGTTGGTCTAACAGCAGAATTACAGACATTTCTGAAAATCTTTTTCATGCAAAGTAACATTCTGATGGAACTTGGGGTTAAGTGAATGCTCTGACTTATGTCTCTAAAACAGCAGTTAAGTCCTTACGTCTCCCTTGTGAATTAAATGAGAAGATCTCTTCCAGCAATGCATGGCCTGTTTCCCAGAATTCTGTAAAAGCTCTGTCACATTCCTGTCTAATCACGGTGAGTTCCACTAAGCTATTTATCTGAGTGAAGAATTACAATGCCTTATGTGCACAAATGTAATTTACACACAGGTAGCTCAAATGCTCCTTCCCCTTGAACGTATGTAAAGAATGCGGATGCTTTTATTCAGTGGCAAGGATCCTGGGCAACAGGATTTTGCAACTCCTCTAAATCAAAAGCCTGGGAAGTGTTAGAGCTAGAACTGAACTTGCTATATGCTTATTTGTCTCTTTTCTGGCATAGCTCTACTTTCTTGAATTGTTTGTGGAATTAATTCTGAATTGTATGTGGCCTCTGTAAGATGGAGCCTTATTCGGAACTTCTGGGGCATTACTTCAACACAGTATATGATATACAGTATATAAGGACCTGTAAAATGGAAATAACTGCAGAAATCACAAATGTTGGTCTGTGTTTTGCAAAGTCTAATTCTGCTCTCAAGGCAATTTTAAAACTATCTCACGTATAATATAGAGAGAACACCTAAGTCACAGCAAATTCAATAGAAAAACTGTAAAATAAAATGTTATGTTAAAAATTAGGCTGGGGTTTCCATTCAGAATTAGGCATTTCTCAGGACTGAGATTTACTTCTGTTTCTATAAACTGCTGTTTCTTCTACAGTTCATCTACACCATAAATCAAACAGTAGACAGAATGAGACACTAAAAGTTCAGATTTGACTTGCTGTTAGTAGATGAAAGATTGAAATGGCCACACTGTCACATTTGAAGAGGATTAAGATGAATACCATGACTAAAATAAAAGTAGTCTTAAAAGAACACTTTATAGAACAATGAGGTTGTATGGCTTTTTGTAAATAATTTTGTGAATTGTATTTATACAGTACCAAACGTTTACTAAATGTCTCAGCAACAACGGTTAGGTGTGTTCCTTTTCCCAAAGATCTGACAATTTGTTTTTCCTATAAGACAATAAGTGCAGGAGAGAACAAAAAGCAAAACTCATCAGCACAGGTAGAAATCACTTTTTTTAAAAAAACCAACAAACTTGTTTCTTGCATACACATAAACATATCATCTTAAAAATGAGTTTCTGAGGGCAATGTGGATGCTAAAGAATGGCAGATTGATGAATACTGTTAAACTGATGCTCCTGTAAATGAGAGGGATTGGACCATTGCAATGGTTGTTTTAATTTGATTTGAACTGTGTGGGACAAAAATGGAGAGCTGGAGTATCCTAAATGTATCCAAATTTCACTGGAATTTAAAACTTCCCTCTAATGATAGACAAGGGGGTTCATTTCACGATGTAAACAAGGTAGAAATCATTTGAAGTAGGAATACATTTAAATTCCCACAAAGCAGCTAGAGCTATATTAGTGAGGGACTTTTGTCCACATTATTTTTATTCCCTCAGCAGAGGGTATGATATTTTGCTGTTATTTTAGCAATGTTTGTGTTCATATGAGCTACATTTCATCTTTATTGCTTATGCTCTGCAGACAGCAAATTTTTTCTAAGCATGAGCTTATGCAAATACCAGCCAAGTACAGCTTAAGAGGGAATAAATTTTAGTTCCTTATTTTTTACTGAAACTTTGTACAACCAACAACAGGGTTATGCCAGATTTCCACATCTCTCCTCCAACACAATAAACGTGTAGAGAACTAAACTTCAGAGTTGTACAACTATACTCCTCAGAGGTGCCTATTCTCATTTCTATTTGTGCCTTCATAACTAACAATTATGACCTCATCAGATGTACACTCCAGTGTTTTAGAAAAGGTTTTGGAAAATAACCTCAACTACTGCCACATTTCCCATTTAAAGTGGAATGAAGCTGAATGCTGGATTCTTTAAAAGATGTGTACTGACCATGGATTATGTTCTAGAGAAACAAACCAAAGAAAAAACTTCCATTTGTTTGTATCAGTGCTAAACTTGACCTACTTGTAAGTATTAAAAAGTTGAATAAATGTTAGTATTGTTTGCCATGTCCACCTCCCTAATTCTTTCGAGTAAGCATGCTCTAAATTCTTGGCCAAGACAAAGTCCCCAGTCTTAACAATTTATTAAATATTTATTTTATCTATTCCTAACACTTGTAAGGTTGGGGTTTTTTTTAAATCTACATAAAGACATTTAAGCTGAAGAGCTTCCAGACAGAAATACTGTATGCTTGATTTGAATATGTGTTACACGGTACAGCTATATATCAAATGGGATCCAACATTTGCCCAGTGCCTTTAGACAGAATAAACCCAACAATGGATCAGTAATCATGTTCCTTATAAACACTAGGAAAAACATTTGTAGGCCTTGGGATACTAACATTCCTCCTAAAGAAGTTTCCATTTGTGAAACCTGATAGCTTAACAATTGTCAAGTTAAACAACACAGTACAAAACCTTTTTGCTCGTGGTATGCTACAAAGAAAAAAAAAGAACCTACTTGTATTGAGAAGTAACAGTGCTTTCATGCAGAGGAACTCTTCTTGGCTAACCTGAAGTCTGACAAATTCCTGTGGGAGCTGCCACATGGATAGACACAGGGAATAGAACGATGACTCTTTCATCCTCTGTCTTACACCCAGAAAAGGTAAAAAAATAAAATTAAAGAACATGAAAATAAACAGCTCCAGTACTATTTTACTGAGGAAAACTGCCTGCTTTATTAGCAGTTTAATTATCACATTACAGAAATTAAAAAAGAGGTTATACACAATTTTCTGATTTTTTTGTACTTATACTAGTTCTTTAATCATGATGAATGTGCTACAATTCTGGATGCTTAATCTGTTACTGCTGCCCAGAAAAAAAAAAAACAAAAGCAAAAACAAAACCCAAAATACCCCAAAACTTTGGAGAGTATCAAACTAAATGCTACCCACCAAAAAAAGATGATTTTTCTTTTTCATTATGTAATAGATACCCTAATAATTATAGTTAAGGAATTTCTTCTTTTAAAGCTGATAGATTTTTATGCTCTCCAAGAAGATTTCAAAGCATAAAATTGAAGGTAAACCCTTAGAAAACTTGTTCCCAGGTTTTGCAAAAATGTGTGCATTAAAATACTTTGTTGCAAGTTTAACACTGCACTGCCAACAGTGATGGCATTATTTTGTAGCAGTTTGTGTCATTCAAGAAATAGTTTAAAATGTTAAATGTCAGTTTAAACAAAAAGCATTTAAGCAAACGTGGACATTAGTACAGTGTTATCTAAATTCTTGCAGAAGTAAATAGGCCAAATCACACAAGGAAACACATAAATCTGTTCAGTTTTTTGCAGCACTTCACTCTTATGTTTCTCCTTCAGATTTTGGAATACTGAATGTATTTTGTTACATATATTTATTGGGAAGGCAGTTTTCAAATGCAATCACTGCAAAAAAAGCATTTCAAAGTTTTTAAACTAAACCACATTCATTGTACATTAACCTGGATGTCCAATAACATGGGCTAATTTCCCAAAGCTTCATCCCAATCCAGATGGACTAGATACCACAATGACAAGACTAAATTTTGCCCACCCCTCCAAGGAAGTTCAGATCAGCATCCCAACCTGACTGCAGGTAGTACTGTCAACAGTGATATCAGCAGGTATCTTCCATGAGTAAAAGACTTCTCTCGGTGTGCAGAGGATTTTTCTTTCGTTATTTAAAGTGTCACTGCTATCTTAAATGAAAATTATTTCAACTTTGTTCACCTTCTGCTATCTCACATCAGCCCTTTAATGACTTAAAGAAAGACATTTGAGATGTTAAAGGTCTGGTAACTTCTACTTCCAACCTGCCTGCCTATTCCTTTCTGATAATCTCTGCTCCTAGGGGGTATCTGTGAAGGGTGACAGCAGCTTTTCAGGGTATGTTTAAAAGCTGTTCCTAGTTACGTTTTCTGACACTGGGAAGTGTGTGTAACAGTAACTCCTTGTAGGGTTTTAATGCTAATTCATGAAATAATTGTCAAATTAACACTTCTGGGTTTGTTAGTCTGGAATTGATGCTTAGCACACAAGTTGTTCTCAAGGAGCACTACAACTCAGTTCACTCAATGACAGATTGGCTGTGAAACAATTTTTTGATTGTGGTTTCATGGTCATTTTGAAACAGCTCAAGTGTGTGCTGCCTCTACAGAAGAAATTTCCGTTCTCTCTTCCCATCTCCAGACATGCACTCCTGCTATTCCTTCATCGGTGCCTGCACGTCCATGTAACGAAGCAGATGAGAACATCTCCCTCTGCTAACTGATCGCTTTTTCTGGGGTGTTGTTCAAGCACAGCATTTTCTTAGCTGTTCAACAGAGCAGGCAGATAGTGTTCGATCCAGTATAACTGAAATCATGGGGATGCACCACCACAGGAGGGAGGCAGATAGAGTTGACATTTTTGGTGTGTTCAGCACTTACCTTTGCTTAAAGTGATCATTAAATTATAATCTTAGACATTACTGGAGCCAAGAAAGTTGCTTACATTCTAATGATCCAAGAGTTAACTTATTTTCCAATAAATAGTTGCAGTTATCATCTAGTGTGCCAATTGCTCTTTGTTTATAATGCTTCTAGTATGACCTTTATGAGATGTTCTACAACCAAGAGGTGTTAGTACTCCTTTTGATGTAGAAGGTCTTCAACCACAGTATTATAATCAGGGTTCATAAATCTCAACCCTATTCTTGAAGATAGTCTTCTTCACAAGGTGGCAGCAATGACCCAAGTAAAGGGTAATACCCCAAGACATGACATTACTGCCCAAAGCCATCTTGCTCTGCATTTCTCTGAATGTAACCATGAGAGATATCACAGACTACACTGGGACAGAACACAGAGGTTCTCTCAGTTTCGTCTCTTCAAAGTATTTCAATTCGTACAGCCTAAGTAATACAGTTCTATAAAAAAAACTTCACTGGCAAGAACCTATATGTTTCAAATTCCAGTGCCTAAATCTTCTGCAAGGGCACCTTTGAATCCTTACACAGATAGGTCTTACAGGAAAACCTTTTTAACTTTCATCTCATTTCAGAGTACTTCTTTCAGGATTTTGAGAAAAAGTGACTAAGAAAAATGTATTAAGGTTAAAATAAATGGAGAGATTAAATTCTTTTACTGTTCCTGGAAACCTCCTACCTATTATAAATGAAGTGTTTAAAATTACAGCATTCGTGCTATTATTTTGGAGAACTTATAAACTGATAAAGGCTGAAATTATTTGAATTCATCAGCATAAGTGAAGGAAAATCTAAGCCAACAAACTGCACCTCCAACCACAAAAGAGCAGTCTCACATGTTATATACTTGATATTAAAATTCCTTCTTGTTAAATTATTAAATTTTTCTAACAATAAATGTACTTTAGAAAAATAAGTTTTATCAGAAAGTAAAAACTTCATAGACTACATACAAACTACCTGCAAAAAACACCTAAAAAAGAATGACCAAAGAAAATGCTACTTAGGTCCACTTACTAAACATTAGGTCATGTCTTATTTAGATGAATTGTTAAATCTCCTGAAAGCATCTTTTAAATTCTTTTCTCTTAGATAATTTAAATATTATTTGAATTCCCTTGTTTGTCCCTGTTATCAGAATATTTGGGATTCCCACAATCCCTTTCCCAAAGATACTGAACTTCGCTATGATCAGAGAATGTTCCTCCGCTGTTCATTTTGAAACAGATCAAGTAATGAATGAAGTCTCGCCATCAATTACATCACATTCTCATCAATACAAATAAATTTAAAATTCCACCCACAATATGCAACAGCAGATTCTACTTACTCATTCAGAATCAGATCTGGGGCAAAATATAACATCTGACCACTGACATGTTTGTATGACCTCCATCCCATCGCAAAAACCATCAGACTCATCCAAGAGTACTGGATGAGAGTTATCTGATCATCAATATGCAAATTCCGAAATCCTAGAAATGAAATTAAAATAAGTTATAATTCTTATTTAAACAACAGTTGGGTGGGTGTTCTGAGATGACAATATTGAGCTACAAAGCTGAGAACACCTGCAAAGACAAGTGCTTTTAGAGACACAGCCCTCAGAAATTTGTGAGATTTAAATAATATCTATCTCACTTTTGTAGTTAACTCCTTGCCTTTTTGTTCTGATCTGCTATTTGTAAATAATCAAACTTTAGCAGTCAGAAGTGACTATTTCAGGAAATGGGAATACATCTCATTATCCTTTGGTAAAAATAGGACGGTTTGTAACATTATCACTGTAATCAACTTTTATTTAATATAGAGAGATTGGACTTTCAGTGCTCTCAACAAGAGATACATTTGTCACACACTAAACTTCCACATATTAATATCTTCCTTGCATTTATCTAAGAGTACTGAGTTGTGTGTTTGCCTTTGATAACTTTTGCTCTTTTAAAGAGCAAAACTTTAAAGTAACTTTAAAGATCGCTATGAAGTATCTGAGTCATTCAACAGCTTCCTGCCAGTGAAAACAGTGGTCTTGTTCTTCATTACCTGGTCCTCTTAATTACTTCAAGCAAGCTCTGCTACTCATGCTGCCAGCGCATCAGTGAACTGGTTCAGGTCATGAAGCTACTGGAAAACCTCAGAGGGTAAAAATAAAAACAAACGGTTTTCATCTCACATAATGAGATGAATCAGTTCAACCAAGAGGTCTGACAAACACAAGTTGCAATGAGGAAGAGCAGTGATAGGTACTACTCATTCGTGAAGCAGTGAAGTGTCAAATTGAGCTCACATGAAACCTTATTTCCAGGCTTCATGCTCATTACACTGACTTTTATATATCCCAGGATCAGGTCCCTATGACCACACAGTGTACATACATAACATAGATTTTTCTGGAACCTAGATTTGGATCTTCATAAATTCTGTTACTCCTTGTTACCAGTCCTCCTGTAAGCTGCTTAGTCCTCAACTGGTACTGTTTATTACATTTTCTCTCTGTTGCTTTCAAAAATTAATCTGAATGAGAATGGAGAATGTGCAGAAATACAAGCATTTTTTTCATACCAAAATAATGACTAGTAGAGTAGAAGGGAGTAGGGTAGAAAGGCTGCTATAATGACCACATAAAGGTACTCCCTGGTTTTTTTGGAGTGAGTCTAAATAGATGCATTCATTTAGGTTTGCTCTCCTATTAAAATGTATTCTTGGTGCAAGAATTATTTGATGAAGTGGAAGGTTAATAATTTTGGAAATTTTTTAAGAATTAATTAACAGGCAGCCAATAATACTCTCTTTTGGCTGCTCGTCCTATGTAGATACTTGCTTAACCAGAAGTCACTCCATGCACGTTCTCTTACCTGGTAGCAGTTTAGACCACTTGACTACACAAAGAAGCTGTCTCTCACAAAGATGATTTAGACTGGTCAGCAAGGAACTTGGAGTTTCAGGTTTTGTATTGTCATAACCAGCATAGACAACTTCTGGCTCAATGCCTCGCAGCACACTTATCATTGGGGGAACAAACTGTATCTCTTGATTTGGAGAAAAGGACAGCCTTTGGGTTAGAGACTGGCTTTCATCTTGGAGGGTTGCTGGCTGCTGAAGTGCGACATCTAATGTTCTCACAACCTTAACTTTGTTAAACTTCTTAAATTTTCGACCTGAAAAAGAAAATTTTTGTTCTGTTAAAAAGAATTACTCAGAAACATTAATATTTTCCAGTAGTGCTGGATTACAGTTTTAATCTATACAAGGAAACTAGAACTGTCTTCTCAGTAACTTTTCTATTTTTGACTATTTATATAATTAAGAAGCAATAATGGAAAATTCTTGAAGAGTTTCTCCTTTCATATCCTCTTCCCTTCACTAAGAGATGAATGGCACCCACCCATTAAAATTATTGCCATGAATTCCAGGTTACAGTAACCTCATGAAGTGTTTTCTGGTTCAGTTCCCACTGTTCTATCATATGCTGACAGCTGAGCCAGCTGGCTCTACTATCCAGCCTCTAGCCAATGTTAATTAAGGATACTGTTTCTTTATTTTTTTCTCCCTAGTATTCAGAAACAAAAATCCTAGTAATTAATTGCTACACACAGAACCTCCTTTCCTCCAGTTCCACAAAGGCATTTCAGTCTCATGGCTAAATTCTATTTTGATGGTCTGTAATGTAATACTTTCCCACTGTTTACCGGACAGAAAATACAGGGGATTCAGGGGATGAATGAAAAGCCTATAGTGTAAACGCACATGTCAACACTTACAGAACTCTTTACTTGCTAGAGAATAATTTCACCTCGGTGTCTGCAACTCTTATGTCTATACTGCAGTGGTTTAAAGAACACTAACTGAAAAAAAAACCCCCAACAATAAGTATTTGAACAGCTCTCCCAAAATAATCAGAGATATTACATCTTGTATAGCTATGGAAACATGCAGAGCTCTAGGAAGAAACTCTTCCTTCAATTTCTTTCATGGAAGCAGTCTGGGGGTGCACCTTGTAGGCACAGAAAATCAAACCCTCAGAACCATCTTACTAGAGTAAGTACACCACTAAAAAGGCAAATCCATGAAGAGGTGGCTGCATGAAAAACATAGACCCTCAAAGTTGATGAAAACCCTGTTGGATTATTAAATTCCTTGGTTCTGACAAAACCAGGTGTCACAACAAATACAAAAATATGTAAAAAGTTACTGGTATTTATGGTCTGCTTTGGATGACAGTGGGACAGTAAGAGAGATGCAGTGTGCTTTCAAACAAAGCATAAATCGTTCTGTCAACCAACAATAGAAAGTTCACATTTCAACCCTAAAACAGTAAGCAGAAGGTTCTGCTCCAAGAAAATGCAGAACACACATATATTTATACTTACTGAGACATTGCATGCTTTAACAATATTACAGTGCACCGTATTTCAGTGGTTGGAAAAAAAACCCATGCCTGTCTAGTCACTGAACCGCTGAGGAACTGCACTGTAAAATGGCAACATGCAAACCACACTCTATAAGCACAGAGGTGAAGCGGAATAAAAGGGTAACTTTATGCATCTACTTGGGTGAACTGAAATCCAGTTCATAAAGTGCGTATCAAAGGGTCTTTTGAAAAATGGTACTTTTCTTTACAAGTGGAAGATTAGACAAGGGAATCTGTCACATCCTAAAGGAAGAAGACTAAGTCTTCTCCACCTCTTACCACCCACCTTTTTACTTTCATTAAAGGTAGCGCCATGCTGTCAGAATGGCAGCGGTGCCCCAGAGTCCCTAGGACACTGAAGTAGAGAAGCACACCTAAACTTCAGCCCACACTCTGCATAATTTCTGAGGTGTTTATGGAAGGAAGGAGTCAAGACATCTTTTCTCCTTGCAAAGTCCCTGTCCTCAGGGGACTTACCCTACACACAAAATCAGAAACCACTGACAAAAATGTCTTTACATAGTAACGTGCCTATTTAGTTTTCTTCAGGTGCTCCTTTATCACAGAAGATAGCATATTTTATGACAATCCAGTGTATCCACATTTGAAGATGTATTCTTTAGAGAATTAAATTGACCTTTTCAAAGCATCCAGTAGTACATGAGTAGCATAACTTTGAACAAGATTAATACACCAAACATTAAAATGTTTCTTATATCTATATATTATATACAGAAAAAACCCTGTATTACTTAAGTTAATTATTCTTGATGTACACTGGTATCACTAGAGGCAGAATCAATCCTCTTGTTTACAAATGAAACAGGATGGAACAGAATCTAAAAAGCCAAAATCTGCTTTAAAACAAAAGAAATCTGTGTTATTTCACAGAATCACGGACCATTAGGAGTTGGAAGGGGCCTCGAAAGATCATCCAGTCCAACCCCACTGCCTGAACACAATCACCTAGATTAAATCACACAGGAGAATGTCCAGATCAGTCTTGAATGTCTCCAGAGAAGGAGACTCCACAACCTCTCTGGGCAGCCTGTTCCAGTGCTCTGTCACCCTTGCAGTGAAAAAGTTCTTCCTTAAAAAAGTTCTTCCTTTTATTTCACCATAAGTACGTTTGTTTATGTATTTCACATACAAAAAAAAAAAAAGGAAGTTGCACACACAAGTGCACAACTGTAATTTAAATTAAAAAACTAAGATCCAAATGAAGTATACTAAAAAAAATATCAAGAAATGTGTGTGAGTGATGGGTATCAACGCTCAACACCCAGTGAAGTCAGGGGTCACACTCTCACTAACCTAATTCTGAGCTCAATTAGCTTAGTATCAGTGTCCTGAGAATCTTATGGTCATTTTATTACTTCTGGTAAGAATACAAATATTTCTGATTAGTGAATCCTTAGTAAAGTACAAACTTACACCTTATGTAACAGCAGATGAAGCAAAAAAACCCCACACCAAAATTATAGGCAATATATTATGACACAAGATCTAGGGCCAATTTCTATTGTAACAAAGCTATACATAGTCCTCAACATGCTGAGAATTTCCCACTAACGATTGTTTAGGCATGAAGGAAAACAGAAGGTACAATGCATTTGATAGTTCATAAATAATGATTTCAGGTATTTTCTGAAGTAATGGCTTCAGATATTTTTACAGTTCAGAGAACAAGTAAAGAAAGAAACCAGAGTGCTTATCACATGGAAATGTTAGTAGTTAATAAGTACCCATGTTTCCAAGTGATTAAATGTATCAGAATTAATGTCACACTGCCTTGCAGAATTGCCTGTGTTTATTTCTAATTATGTTGCCTAACAGCCACAAGTAAAGCAGCTCCTCCTGTTGCCTATGTACTGGAGAGGTTACTAGTAATAACTCGCAGTAACTCTCCCACCTACCACAAGGACAGCATGTCACATAATCACAATCACACACACTCTTACAGACGTACAGAAAACAACAGAGACATGACAATACATTAGTTTTTCAATTGCTGCTTACAAAAATAAACAGGTAATTAATCTGTTGCTGTAAGATAAACAAATGCTCCTCTTTACTCATAACAGATAACTGATCTGCTCTAGCAAGTATTCATCGTAATATTGAAACCTGTCACAGAATCACAGAATGTCTGGAGTTGGAAGGGGCCTCAAAAGATCATCTGGTCCAATCCCCTGAGCAGGATCACCTAGATTAAATCACACAGCAATGTGTCCAGATTGGTCTTGAATGTCTCCAGAGAAGACTCCACAACCTCTCTGGGCAGCCTGTTCCAGGACTCCACCACCCTCGCAGTGAAAAGGTTTTACCTTACATTCACATGGAACCTCCTATGCTCCAGCTTGGACCCACTGCCCCTTGTCCTATCACTGGCCATCACTGAGAAGAGCCTGGCTCCATCTTCCTGACACTCATCCTTGACATATTTATAAACATTACTGAGGTCACCCCTCAGTCTCCTCTTCTCTGCAGTAAAGAGACCCAGCTCCCTCAGCTTTTCCTCATAGGAAGATGTTCCGCTCCCTTCATCAAGCGAGCACTTTCAAGGATTTCTGTCCTGAACTGAGGGGCCCAGAACTGTACACAATACTCCAGGTGAGGTCTCATCAGGGCAGAGTAGGTATGTCTGTGCATAACTAGACAACACCCCTTTTCTTTGTTACATTTATTAATTTGCTTTAAAATAGGCAACCACTCCAGCAATTTCTTAGTACTCACAGTTCTTTTGCCCTTGATTACTATAAATAGCATGTGTATAGGGTTTGTGTACAACATGTACCTAGAAAACACAGAGATATTTAAAAAATAAAATCTACTTGATCTCATCAAACACATTATGACTTTATCCTTAATACAGAATTCTGATTTTACATATTCTTTTAACTAGGTAGATAAAATCATCCTTCTAATCAGACATTACTGATAATAGACATTTTGTATTAAAATGGCTAGGAAAAGTCTAACATCTTACTATCCTTCTCCACACCCTGTCATCAGGTGAAAAATGTCAATGATTTATTATTCTTGACAGAACACTATGGCTCTGACTTTAAGGTCACTATGCTCTTACGTTTTGTGCACGAGAACAAGCTGTGTACACCTTAAGGAGGATGTATACAAAATAAAGGACCAAAGCAGCAAAGCAGAAGTAATACATCTTGATTTTAACAAACCCTTTGATGCTACCTCAGAAAGTATTACCTCAAAAATTAATTTTGTCTCCATGTAATCATTGCACTGTGGTCTGAAAGCTGACAGAAACAATGAAGACAGAAATAATTTAGCGATACAGAAGAGGGGATCTGTGATAGCCAGCCTAGGAAAAGGAGATTCGCTGATAGGAAGTAAAAAAGCTGGGTATTTGTTTATTCCAGGACCTGACACAGCTACCTGCTATCCTATTAGGTAGAAGATTAGTAAGGGGATAAATTACCATGTCTAGTGATGAGCTGATGAAATTCAAAGATATTTAACACTCTCACAGAGAATGATCATTAAGAAATTCTGAAATACATTTTTATATTGATATTTACTTTGTATATACTAAGAGTCCACATAGTGAAACCAGTTACTAAAGCTATCCTAAAATTCACTCAAAACTGACTGCAACTTATTTTAAAACAATCTAGGCTCATTTACTTGCTTTGAGATTAGTGTAATAAAATGGAATTGCTGCCAAAGAAATATAATACTACTCTCTTCTTATATAGTGTATGTAAGTTCTGAATGGCAGAAACCAGAAGATATGCCAAAAAAAAATCTAAAATCTAAAAAAATTTAAAAATAAAATATAAACATGATAAAAGATTTAAAGTAGTGACAATTCTGATTCACTAAAAATATTCAAGGTTACATCTAAGTATGTCATTTTTTCTACAAATTGGAAATTTCCTTATAGACACATACATCCTGGGAAAATTAAATAAACTCAGCAATATGCTGTATATGAATCATAGTGTGTTACCAGCACAGCAAGTCATGGGTAGGAAATATTGCTCGTGGAACACAGTAAAGGAAGTGTAAAAAATGGCAGATGAGCAAAATAAGGAAGATGACAGTAACAGCAGAAAGGGAATTATGGTTACATTCAGTCTCCTTGTTGTTTTGAATTTTAAATCCTCGTTTACACATTACATGATCTCACTCTAGTTCTCCTCTCTTCTTTTTGCCTACATTTGTTTTTCCTCCCCTTTCAGTATTAAGCACTCCATTCCAATTGGAACAGAGTAATTTCCTTCCCAACCACACCTGAAATGTTGACATACCTAAGAGCACCTGAAATATTACACTCAACCTGATGCAGCTAAGAAAAAAATAGAGATGCCACAGCCCTGGCTCCATTATATATTTCCTCTTTTTTACAGTTCCTCAATGTTTTCTTCTTCTATTTCTTCTTCTTTCTTATTCCCAGATCACTTCTTTCCAAAAGACAGGGTAGGTCAGGAGAGCATGGCAGAGATCTGATGAGGTCCGATGCCCCCCTGACAACTAGAGGAACCACACTGGAACATGTCCTCAAAAATGGAAGACAGCTTTGATTAGGCATGTTCAGAAAAGGGTTAAACAACACCCTGGCTCAGCAGAACCACCTGGCTATAATTACAAAGAAACTATTCACACTTGCTTAGTATTAGCTGAGATAAAAAGGTGATCCAAAGAGAAAGTGGTAGGTTTTATTCTCTTCATACGTGACAGTAAAGAACTAAGGGTCAGATCACCTTTATCCTCAGGTTTAGGTTTCAAGTGTGAGGACATAACACCTTTAGTAGGGCCTGTTGTGACAGGACAAGGGGTAATGGTTTTAAAATAGAGGGAGGGAGATTTAGATAGGATATTAGAAAAAAGTTCTTTACTGTAAGAGTTGTGGAACACTGGAACAGGTTGCCCAGAGAGGTGGTGGATGCCCCATCCCTGGAGACGTTCAAGGCCAGGTTGGATGAATAATTGTTTAGCAACCTGATCTAGTTGAGGGTGTCCCTGCTTCTTGCAAGGGGGTTGGACTAGATGACCTCTGGGAGTCCCTTCCAACTCTAGCCATTCTATGATTCTACGATTCATATGAGGACACACACTAATGAGGACAAACTGTCTCATAAATATTTGTAGCAAGTGTCCAACATTTCCATTTAGGTACCCACACCAAAAGCAAATTGTAACTACTAAAAACCACTAGGAAAACTGGCATTCATAAACATATGCAAAATGTAGACCATTTTGTTGAGCCTTCCTACTACTTTTCCTATGTGGAATTACCACGCAGAATAATGCTCAAGCAAAAGGACTAGATGATGCTAGAGGGTCATCACACACTCTTCTGCTTGTTGAAATAGTGCTGCTTGTGATAGTAAAGTGCTTAGGGTTTAGTAATTTGCATTACTCAGGCTTTTATACATGAAAATTCAGGTTAGATCACCTTGAAACTCTTGGGTGGGTAGAACTTGCATCCTGGAATGGATTTTTGTACGTATGCATTTAAACTAGTTAGAATCACAGACCGGTTTGGATTGGAAGGGGCCATTAAGGTTCATCTAGTTCCAACCCCTTGACATGGGCAGAGACATATTTCATAGGTCTAATTACACAAACTCTACCAGTTGACCCAAACTTTACAAGCCAGACACTGTTATCTGCCACTCCCTCATCGTCTGAGTCTCCATTCTTACCACATACATCTTCCACAGCCCACTCTGGACCCTGCCCCCTTGTCTTTCTTCCCTTCCAAACCCAGGGAACCCTTCCGGTACAGAGTGAAAAGTCCGCCTTAGTACTAACACTGTTTCTATAATGCACTCCTATCCCACATCTAAAACTTCTCTCCAAGAAGAATCCCAAGCACATGTTCTCTTCCTTTTTTCCCTCTTCCCCAGTCCAGTGCCACCAACATGCTCGTCAGCTCCATTTTTACTGAGATGCAGCACTAACTGACCAAAGTGCAGGAAGGAGGGAGAGGCAGTAACACCAGACTGGTGGCTCTTGTCACTCTATCTCCAGTGCTGGGGGGTGTAGTTTGGAGAAGACAATTCAAAGGAGAGACAGTGCTGAAGGTCTAGGGATGCTCAGGGGTACAATGCAGAACATAATCCATAGCACAGCATCGCCTCTCCCACATCTCATAGAACCACAGAATGCATTAAGTTGGAAGGGCCTTTGAAGCTCATCTAGTCCAACGCCCCTGCAGTAAGCAAGAACATCTTCACTAGATCAGGTTGCTCAGAGCCCCATGAAGCCTAACCTCGAATATCTCCAGGGATGAGGCCTCCACCACCTTTCTGAGCAACCTGTTCCAGTGATCTACCACCCTCATATTGAGGATTTTTTTCCTAATCCCACTGGCTGTTCCCCGGAGATGCAGTGCTCTCACAGGAGATGAAGTAGAGAGCCAGAAACTGCTCCTCACTAGTTGCAAACTACCCATTTGTATCACTGATAAAAGCATAAGAAGTATGAAGGACACCATGGCCATATGTGCAGAATACTCCAGCTCTGTACAGTATTACAGGAGCTGAAAGCATACAGGTATGTAATCAAAATGTCAGTCTGAAAACTGCATACACTTTTAACTTGGGAATGAACAAAGATTAGTAGGATAATTAAATTATGCCAAGTATATAATGCCAGTTCTTCCTTCAGGGATAAAAAAATAATACATAAAATACAGAGAGATGTTTGATGCACTAAAATAAGCTATATTAGAAATACATCAGGTTTTTGTCCTTTGGGCTTTTTTAATTGCCTTTGAGAACATATTCTATCATCTTTATATATCCATTTTCCTACTGCCTTAGCAATGCGTTTTCAAGCTTTGTGCTGATCCAAAACTTTATATAGCTAATGTTCTCATGAAAAAATATGAAAAAAATACCCAACAAGTATGCATCCTTTCTGCATGTTAGCACAGCAAAATTTGCCATGTGACTACCTGATCCTACACCATTCTCTCCCTGCAGGTTTTCAAGGACATAGGGCTTAACTATGATTATTGCTACATAAACAGCCAGTTTGTTACAGCAAGAACTAACACAAAGGTGGGAATTTGCAGCATCTAGCAAGCAAAGCCCTTACTGCTGGTGCAAGCACTGCCTGGCCCTCTTCGGAGGAACAGAAGGATATAATTTTGTTGATGTGTGCTCACAGTAATGATGGAGAGCCCAACAGAAAAGTGAAGGGGGATACCAATGATTCCTGATTCTAGTGCCAATCTTAATTTGCTGTTTTTTCACCTGAATCAAAATTTCTGATCCAAAATTATAAATAGAGACACACCAAAGCACAATTCCTGCCTTTGCAAGAAAATGAGTACATCGTAGGAGAGAAGCTTCAGAAAGGTATTTTTGTTTCAGGATTTCCAGATTCCTTAAAGAAAACTTACAAGCAATTTCAAGACTTCAGGTAATTCTTCCCAAAAATAACATTTTCCTGTGATTCTTTCCTTTACAGTATCAGTATATCACTGTTTAAACTCAAGGGATTGATGGCCTTTATTTCTGAATCAGATCTGAAAGGCAGCTCACCTCCCAGAACCATACCGGCTTGACAGCACTTCCTCAAGCGACATGCTGGACAGTTCTTCCTACGAATTTTATCAACTATGCAGTCATTTCTTCCAGCACATAAATAGTTGTGCTGACCTGCAGGCAAGAGAAAAACAGGATGAATACCATATTTTCTAATGTGACAAAATTATTACTGTGTATAAACATTCTAAAAATCAGAAGATTCAAAAAAAGTATACTTGAACCATTAAAAAACTCCATTTTATGCTTTCAAATAATAACCTTTTACTATTTAAGTGTAATTTATTTGGCCTGTTTTAATAGCGACACTCCCTATCTACCCAATTTAAAAAATAATTAGCAGATGGTATGAACTCCTTCAATTATTGTACTAACAATATTTCTTAAGTAAATCAAGCGTGAGGACAGACTAATTTGTTTCTCTCCAACTTTATTTTTCCTTCAAGTTATTGTTCCTGTTTTTTTGCTTGGATTGGTGTGGAGTCTCTGAAAGAAAACTGAATGAAGAAATTGTGGCAGTGCAAAAAAGACCAGGGTAAATTACCTCTGATGGAGAAGCAGATTTGTACTAGCCCTGCTCAAATTCCAGTTGAACAGATGCAGCCAGCACAGGCAAAGAATATACAAAGAAGGTGGCTCTAACTCTTCTGTTTAGGTTAGCTCTTAGTTTTATTATTTAACTGAGGGATGCAATTAGGAAGCGCCTGTCATCACTGTATTAAAATGGAATCTTTTTAATGAAATTAGCTTCCAGCAGAGCAACAAATTAAATTCAGCTGATAACCTGACATTCTTTTGAACACAAAGTTCAATAATAGCTCCAAATTTCACTTGAGAAAAAAGGTATACTTCTATGCTTTAGTATAGAATTTGTAGTTTCTGTGTTTTGTTTTAACTTTAAATAAGTAAGCAAAGCTAAGTAAGCTCATAAGCACAAATCAAAGCTAATTTTCATATATCCTTTCAAATTAAGACTGGGTTTACCCTATAAGGTGGAACTTTGGAACCTTGCCTATTTGTGTACATCGCCTTCTATTTGTTTCTGTATTTTAAGTTTCTTAATAATATATTAAAGTCTGAAAACAAAATATTTGAGATCAACAAATTAGATCAAAAAAGTATGAACAAACAGAAGTATCATGGATACTTCCTTCACAGAATATTGTAGATATGAACCTCCAAATATAACAGTTATCAATACCAAACCTTTAAATTTTTCAGTAATTTCTAGGTGATTATTACTCTGAGTTGGCCATCAGCAGCAAACAGATCTGAGAGGATTATTCTACTTAGATGCTATTATTCAGCTTTCTTTATAACTATTCTGTCCTTTCTCTGAACATGGTAAGATGAGCAACTGTTCAGCTCCACAAAGTTAAACTGGAATCCTCAGATGAAAATGCAGGAGAAAAACGAAGAATCTGTTCTAATAAATGTAAAAAGATGCATTAGTTTCTATGCCAAAACTCTTTAGATAATTTACTTCTTATGCACACTATGAAGAAGAATTTGTTTGGTTTGAGTGAAACAAAACTTATTTCCTGAAATTAATAAATTTTGGGGGGGCTTTTTTTTTTTTTAAGAAAGCAGCATGTAAATAAAAAGCCACCTGATGCATTGCCTATCATTTAGAAATTATTTAGTAATGCAGTAAATCAGAATAAATTCTCATTTATTTTCTCTCATTAACTAATCCCTGATTCCTTCTTACAGTAAGCATTACCAAAAGTAGCTGAATTCACAAAAATCTGTCTTGCTTGTGGCAGCAGACCTGGTAGTAAAACACTTGAACACATATTCCTTGGGATTATTTGCCGTTTTTCCTCGTCTTCCTTTGCCTTCATTAGCTACAAAAGCATTCGGTCTTTTGAGAAGCAACAACAAGTTAAAACTCAGTCTGACTGAAATCTATAGAGCATCAGATTGTCTCTGAACAGTTGCATTCTGCTGATTTGATGTAGTCATTGTACTAAGGAACACTTAGGACAATGGTTAAGTTTTATTTGTGGGTGTCTTGGTTTTGGGATTTGCCTTTGCTCACCTAAAAAGTAACACTTCTGGACCTCTTTTCAAGGGCATCCTTTCAGTCTACATAACAGGGTCTTGAAGGACCAATAAAGGAACTGTGTATTTCCTGTGACAATGCTATAGGCATTCAAGTTGTGCTTATTCCCCTGTATCTAAGAAAGCCAATGTTCTACCATGAAATATTGCTCTTCAAGCACTCAGAGAACACTGTTTAAACATTGCGGAACGATGTCAGTATTCCGAATTTGCTGTTGACAGCAGGATGTGATTTGTGTACAGCACCCAAGTGTGTGCCTCACTGCTACCAGAGGATAAGGACTCTGTGTGGATGCAGTAATGGCAGCACTGCTCTTGCTGGAACAGGAAATTGTCTGGAAAACCAGAAGTCAATAGCTTGAGTTATACTGACACGCATTTAGATAACTTGCATTATTTATAGGATAGTGTTTAAATGGTAAGCATCCAAGATTAAGCATTACAAATCAAGGGTGCAATCCATTTCAAACATTTTAAAATTTACACGTACACGTTAAAGCTACATCTCTTAGAAGCCTCTGCTTAACTGAGGGGTTATCGGTAGATCCAACGTCCATTTCAATTGAAAATGCATAACTACTTTAGCATTATGCAACAACTCATAGACTTCTTATTGTAAATCTGAGACTCAACAAAATTTTTCACATTTCCAAAACAAACTGTAAATGAATCACAATTACAAAAATTTCTCTTCCATGTTCATGTGCTCTGGAGTTTAAGATTGGCCAAGATTAAATGATCTCTCTGTCCAGCACATACTACGAAAAAAATGAAGTCTGTTATTGGAATTTAGGCACAGTAAGAATCAGATCTTCAAAAAATGAAAGTCAGTTCATTTTTATTTCATAAATTCTGTTAAAAAAATAATAATGAAAAAAGACCTAATAGTTATTATATCTTCATCAAGTTTATTTCTCCAATAAAGTCTTCATAATACGACCACAAAAGTGAAAAGGAAAATAAATAAAAAAGGCCCAAACCCAGCCAACCTAATTCTCCCATTAGATTATGGTGATAAAATCTCAGCTACTTCTTGATTCCCAACTGTGAACCACTTCCTTGCTTTTGGGACTATAAAAAAGCCTCAGTCATATCCTGAGCTTGAAATACACCTTCACCTGCATTTTCTACTCCGCTCGCCTCTGTCCAATCTCTCCCCAGCAGCTCCCATCGCAAGGTGTAGTCTGTTCACTCTGATTCAGTGGCAACTTATTTGAAAAACAGTCAAGTTCAATTATACAGTATTTTTCATTTGACAGTGATTTTTCTATTATCTCAGTCATCTGATTGGATCTTATATCTAGATACATCTGAGTCAATATTCTCATCTGAAACCATTTTTACCACTGTGCAGATATGGCTTCTGAGAAACTTGCTTGACATTAATATTTAATTGGCAGAAACCATCTGTAGGACAGATTGTGCATAATATGGAAAACACACCAGATATTTGGTTAATTTCAAAATTATGAGACAATATTTACTTAGATGAAGCTATTTGGAATGTTTTCATGGGATGCCAGAACATTTATTTTAAAACAAATTTGCTCTATCTCTGTCTTTAGGATTATCTGTGCTCTGACTGTTTTCAGTATGTGAGCCCTGCAGTTACATTAGATGCATGTATAAATCATGTATCCAAAGACCCCTATCAACACAAAATTCCTGTTCAATTGGTAGCTTGTCACTGTGTATATTTTATATAACTGCTGTTTTATTACAAACACGAAAAAAAAAAAAAGAAAAAAAGGAAAAAGCCAGAAAAACCCTGGGTAATCACTAGAGCACAGGTAAGAACGTAAAGATTTTTGTGTGTCTTACAAAAATATGACTCTGGTATCTTTCTGGCAACTAACTGCCAGTTCCTCCGAAGTCTTCACCCAATAGTAAGCTTCCTGTACATGTTTGCTTTTCACCTCTTTTTGAGAGCGCATATTGTAGCTCTCAACACAATCTATCACCTTGTGACCCCGCTTTGCCTGAGAATACAGAAAAAATACAGAGACAATTTAATCTGTTACTCATATGTTCCAGGTTCTTGTCGGAGAGCTTTTTTCTTAACCTCCATCAGAGTGTTAGCAAAGGTGGAAGCCCTAATGCAAACAGGCAAAGAGAATTTTAAGTACTGAAATGACTACTGCTGTACAGTTATCAGAAAGTGGCCAAAATGCCAATGGTCAACACACACAAATATGGTCAAAGGTTTTCCTGTGAGTAAAGCTGCACAGATCGCAGTCAAGAACTGAGACATTTTACCTCAAATACTGCTGGAATTAGCACACAGAGTGTCTTTAAAAACTGTACTAATATCAGAGATGGTGCAAGGCACTTAAAATCACTCAAGTAAACCAGTGAGTTGCAGAGATTTTGCAGATATGCATAAAATGGAAAACAAGGCTTTGTCTGCACCAGGGGTATCAGATGCAGGCAGTTACTCATGTAAGTGCTTCAGTGAATCTCTGCTCAACTGCTGCCACCCTGCACAAGATCATCCCTTCCCCATCACGGGAGGACTTTGCTTTGTAAAACATATCAGTTTTATTCAGTCTTACATTTCTGTCTAAAACCCGTAGGCACCTATTTAATTTCTTAATTTTTTTTTTAAATTGCCAAATGTATCCTGATTCTACCTTTCTGCTTCCTGAGAGGTAGCCTTCAAGCTTTGCTCAATAATTTACTACCAATATGCTTTTATCTCTTGTAAGGTTTTTCAAAAGTACCAATTAAATCAATAGATTAAAAAAAAAACAAAACCAAACCAAAACAAAACAAAAAAACCCAATGAAATTAATTCTTTTAACATAAGTAAATTTGGACCTCCTTGTCAGGGGCTATTGAAACCAACAATAAACATTCTTTCAAAATAAACACTGTTTAAAATAAACAAAATTAAAAAGAGGTTCACCTGTATACCTATACTAAACATAATGGTGCAGATGTAGCTTTTGAATAAAGCTTTGACTTCTGGAAGCTGAGACAATAAACTAGGGAAAGGATTACTCTGTACATGCTCGGACAGTCCAGTTTTCAGTAACTAGGCAGTCTTGCCTACTTCATCAGACACGATGATGAACACAGCTAACTTAACCTTTGCTCTGATGTAAATGAACCCCTCTTCTATTTACACTGTTACAATGTGCAAAACAGAAAAGGTGGGTTGAATTTGCCTCTTCTTACTGTGTGGCTTTATGAGCTCCAATCTCAGAGAACAAGACATCTGTACTATACAGCTCGTAATAGTGAAAATACGCCCTTTGTGTCCCTGTAGCCTTTACAGGCCATTGCTACCTCCAAGATTCCACACACTTCTAAAAAATGTGGGGTTTTTTGATTATTATTTAATACCAATTTCGTTTCCGTGTTAATTTTTTAGCTTAAAAAAAAAAAAGGCCTTGAAATGAGACTTAAGACTCTAACTACTTAAAAACCCACATCCACTGTTGCCCTTACCATGCATAATAATTTCATAAAATGCCTCCTGGGAATTGCTTTCACTTTCCCCCTTTGCCTATTGAAATAAAATTTAAATTTCCCAACTCTTAAGCAGGTGTCCTGACTGCTACTCTGTAGTCTATACTGATATGAAGACCTGCTACTGATGCATCCGCTTCAGAGCACAGAATGTGGGATTCAATGGACCAAAGAGGGCACAGTTGGATAGCAGGCTAACTTATAAACATGCTCCATCCTGGAACCTTTTTCTTGCTGAATAATGTGTAATTCCTTTCTTCATAATAATATAATTCAAAACTAAATAAAGAATGATTGCATCCCAAATGATCCAACAGACTGGCAATCAGAACGGAGTGAAAGGTGTGTCTGACTCCTTTCCGGCACTGCAGATGATGAACATGGCTCTCACGTCCCAGGTGACTGCCTTACCTTGTCTACATATTTAGTGATGGAGTTTGTGATTATAACAGGTATTAGCAATTCCTTCATTTCTGTGAAGCTTGTCTTTTATTCCTTTGGTTTAGTTACATGTGATAAAAAAGGGTTGAGTAAAAAAATGGTTTCTTCAAAAAGAATGTAAAACCATAATACGTTCAATCTTCAGTCATATAGAGTATTTTTTATAGTGTCTTTTGCTTTTGTGAACAAATTTACAAGTAATTTTTTACATAATTCTACTACAACATTTGGTATTATTCCACTCTGTTGTCTGCAGGTTTTAAACATTTAATCTTACAGGCAGGTAACCTCTGCCAGGTTTGTTAAGCAGACAAAAAAAAACCTGGTTTCTCTAGAAGGTAAGAAGTATATTCAAACCACCAGAGATATTGCACTGCTTTCCCTCTCTACAACAAAATGCTTCCAATATTTCTAACACCCTTGACTGACTCCTCTTATACCCTGATCTCAGAAACTTCCTGCCTTTTGCGGTGAATCCTGCAACACCACTGTCTTCTTCCTTCCAAAACTATTTCTTCAGACAGCAACCTCAGCACACTGGTTTTATGATATCCACAAAACAGAACAATGAAATGTAGTTATCCTGTTTTCATTCATTTCTGGACAGAGTTAGAAGTTCAAATCCATTTTTTTTTAAACTTTTTAATTTGTCTGTTCCATCATTTCCAACGAGGAAAAAAAAAACCCACCACCTCAAACAGAAAAGCAAAATGAGGAAAATTAATTCCTATTTCACAGAAATTATCATGAACTGCAGAAATTATTATGAACCGTAAAATCAGGATTACTATGTCATACTGATTTTCAGTTGGTTTGCTTGGATTGTTTACCACTGCAACACCTTGAAAGGCATCAAGTCATTGAGTCTAAACACAGAAACAGACAACAGTAAACATTTTCCCCTGGTAGTATCTTTCAGAAAGAGATGCTGGCTTCTACAAAGCCAAATGTCCAGTTCTTTTTATGTCACTGTGTCAAAGTTACTCCTCAGTCACCATTCCAAAGTAATTAACTACATCAGTAGTCAAAATGCATAAAATGATGGAACTCTCAGCCTTTCTGTTAGTAAGGGGTCTATTTCTTATAAATATAGCACCTGAGATTTGAACACAAAACCAACTGTAAAAGCACTCTATTTCAAAGGTATGTATCATTAAAGTGCCATTTCTTCTTATTATTATCCCTATATTCTACCAAGACAGTAAGCATTGTATTTGCATTTCAGCCATCCATCCCATCATTCTGATTTTAGTGTAACTATTACAAAACCTTGCCATAGTAAGATTTTTTCCTCTTATTCCTTGACTTGTAGTACAACTGAACTGGTGGGACAGGGTCACTCACTCTAAGAGTAATAAAGGCAGAAAGAACAGAAACATTAGTAGCAGAAAAAGGCACTGTGTTAAGAAAAAAACCAAAACAGATATTGCTGCCTGTTGATTGAAATGCCCAATCGATAGCATGCTGCTGAAGACAAATACGTAAGGGAATCCATTTCACTGACTAGATTCTTAAGTGTGGACTTTCAGCAAAACAAGCAGCATACATTCCCTTCTTGGGCACGAGAGAAAAACAGACCCTTATGATGCAGTTTATCTTGAGCAGGTATCTAAATTTTCATTCTTTAATATCCTCCTGCAAGTTTAAAGTAATTGGCTGAAATATGGAACTACACATTGCAAATGCACAGAGTTTGGTGCAACAAAACCTGTATAAAATACTGGTTTTGTGGATAAGGAAAGATGTTATCATAACAAACTGATAAGAATAGGGCAATACTCTCCTGGATCTCAATGCCTGCACGTAACTCTTTTTAACTACTTTTAAAATAACCATTCAACTACAAAAGATTCCAGATTGTTGAATGTACTCAGATGTAAACTGATACTATGTAACAGCCACTTGACAAAATGAAGGAGTTGTGACTGGATATAACCAGGAAATCTCTGAAGTGAGCCATATATCACTACACATAATGCCAGGTTGTCACATACAAACAACCATTTGTTAGGTCTTTCCATTCAGCAGTTTCTAAAGAACCACCTCTTACTAGTAAACCATCAGTTCTGTGCATCAGGAACAGATGCACAGCTTAAGGAGACTGTCACCATCACATCTAAATCTATTTTTAGCAGATAGCAGTTTGACTAGAAATACATACATTTTATATAATTCAGTTCTGTATTTCTCAAGTATTTTAATACTTAGAGAATCACAGAATCCTAGAAAAGCTTGGCTTCAAAGGGATGTCAAAGACCACCTAGTTCCAACCTCCTTGCCAGGGGCAGGGACACCCTCTGCTAGACCAGGTTGCGCAAAGCCCCATCCAACCTGGCCTTCAACACTGCCAGGGAGGGGGCAGCCACAGCTTCTCTGGACAACCTGTGCCAGGGCCTCACCTCCCTCACAGGGAAGACTTACTTCCTTTTATCTAATCTAAATCTCCACTCTTCCTTCTTAATCCCACTACCCCTTTAAACACATTACTCCATAAACTCATTAAAGTAAGTATCAAATTTTTAACATATTTGGCATGTTGTGCCATTTTACATTCTTAATCTATGGAAAACCAAAACTGTTTAGTGCAGCAATTTTCTTTACGGACAGTATTTCACTGCATACATAGTGAAAAATTGCCTATACATAGCACTTTTTCAGAAAGTTTGGTTGAAGTCATGGTCACCCCTCTTCCTGTGTAGAATGTACCTCCCCTCTAATTCCTCCACATGTACCCCTTCATAGAGTTATTGGAAACTCTTGCTGAAATCCTACTTTTCTGTCAGGCTGAATTTGCCAAATTCAGGTCTCAGAGGCAGTTCACACCTTGTCAGTTAAGGGTGAGCTACCACCTGTGGTAGAGCACGTTCCCTGATGTTATCTGTACAATGCTGTTATCCTGAGCTTGAAGCATGTATAAAAGCTAGACAAATCTTCTTTATAATCATTAGATCAATTTTGTGATAGGGTCCCAGGTATTTGAACAAACCAAGGGTTTGTTTCTGACCCATCTGCACTAATATAATAAATTTAAGTTGGCCTCAAACTCTTCAGGTTCAGGCAACTACTTTTTATTAGATGTCAATGATATAAACACAGTGCAAAGTAAGAAAAATCACAGAATCACAGCATATTAGGAGCTGGAAGAGACCTCGAAAGATCATGCAGTCCAACTGCCCTGACCAAACAGGATCATCTACAGCAGATCACATAGGAACATGTCGAGATTGGTCTTGAATGTCTCCAGAGAAGGAGACTCCACAATCTCTCTGGGCAGACTGTTCCAGTGATCTGTCACCCTCACAGTGAAAACATTCCTCCTTATATTAAGATAATTATATAAATGCTTTATATAAAAGTTAGAACAAAAATTAGAAGTGGGACTTTATATAGGAAACAGAGCAGTTGGATTTTTTTTTCAGGTTCTACATGATTTCATTTTTTCATTAGTAAAACTACTGCAAAGGAGACATTTTTTGATCGGTAACTCCAAACTAACACTCATTATTCTCAGCTCACTGACAGGAACGGCACTATCCCATCACCATACTGGATCCAATTTTGTCCTTTCAAAATTCTCAATCAAATATAAGTAGCACGTGTTATTTTCATCATAGCCAAAGGAGTTGTATAAAGCATTTTTAAAAGCCTTGCAATTTGTTCATACAATAAGTGAATCAATAAACTAGTAAATCTGTTCTTTCTACGGGATGAATGGAAAATGTACAAACTTTAAAAGCAAATAAATGTGTCTTATAAAAAACAAAAACAAAACAAACCCAAACAAAGCCCAACCCAAAACAAAAAACACACCTGAAAAAAACATAGTGGTTTTGTCCCTTAATTGCATTTTCTCCCTCTAATTCCAAAACTAACTTTTTTCTTATCTGCTATACTATATTTCCCACAAAATAGATTTGCACTTATTGCTAATTTACTTCAGGACTTAGAATAAGTAAAATACTTGCTATAAGCCAAGTAAATGAGAATTTACTTTAAATAAGCACTTTGTAAACTAAGTGTTTATGGTATTAAGACCACCCTTTTCTTTACATGTATCGGCACACACTGGGAGCCAAGAACTCAAAAGATAGAAAATATCTAGAAAATTATATATATTGAAGAATTCACTGCCAGTTTTGAGCAGGTTCACCTACTACACAAGCACAAATAGATACTAGTTTAGGAAAGAGATGAAATTCAATAGTGATGAAATTATTTTTTTTTTAATACAGTATTACTGTAGAGGTGAGAAGTTAGCAATAAAACTTATTTTAAATATAGCTCTCCTAAATTACACTACACTCATTCTTAAATCTCAAGCTCCCTGTCTTCTCTAAAAGTATATGGCTGATTTACCAAAGTGATTAAAGCAAAAGATGCGGAGCCAAACCAAGAGACCAGTTAACACAGTCAGTGAAACTTAAATATATTCATCTTAGTGACTTAAGAGACAAGTGTTTTCCTTGCAACATAACATGCATGTTTCTAATGGCTATCTCATTAATTCCATTAAATGTATCAGAGAAAACGAGCTCAAAGTTCATCTAGCCCGCCCAGTCGAGTGTTATCACTGCCTAGTATGTTAAAGGAAGAATGAGGGCATACACTTAAATTAGAAAGGAACAATATACTGCAACAAAAACAAACTATTTTGCCATGTTTTTAATTTTATGGTGTGTCCCTTTTCATCAGCAGAGCAATCTATAAAGTTGAATAAAGTCTCTATCACCAGAAAATACTTAATGCTTTTTTATTTTATGGATTCATATGCATCGTAACAATTTTTTAAGTATATTGAGCAGAGATTTAAATATCCTAGTACTGAAAGGATCAGATAAAAATCAGAAAAGTTGACAAAACATAAAAGGTAGAAGAATTTGTTTCACCTCTTCATCAGCTGAATTATATAAAGCAATCTGCACTTGTATTCATATTTAAAATCTCTGTAGGTATTTATGGAAGAGGCATATAATTATATAGGCATTTCTACTATTTTATTAAACATGCAGCTTTACTTTGCACATGTAACAGCTATTTGGAACAAAAGTCAAATTTATTTATTTTTATGACTTGAAATAGTTCAGTGAAACTTGAAATACTTCCATAAATCTCAAGAAGCCAAATTCTGCATCTTGCAGACAAGAAAAATTCCGGACTTTGAAAACAAAATGAAGCCAAAATAAATTTTTATCTGCTTTCTTAGTTCATACCCACAACATCCTCCTTTGAATAGCATTTACACTTTTTAAACAAAGATACAAAGATTTTTATAAAACTCTTATCTACTTGAAAAAACTAACCGATAAACAGTAAGAAATAGTGAAGTAAAACTAATAGTGTTAGCAAAATTAATTTAAAAAGTCAATTAAATCACTATTACTTAAATAGAGCTGCCAAAACAAAAAAAACCCAAAACACATTACTACAGTGTATTTAAGTAACAGTAATAAATAAAAGGTGTGTCCTTAGAAGTGCCTAAAAAGACATATTTCAGATAATTAGGAACAACAGCATCGCATAGTACCTTCCATTGCCCTTTTAAAGAAGACTTTACAACTTCCACAGGTAAGTACTCCATAGTGACAACCAGAAGCTTCATCACCGCAGATGAGACAAATTTTCTGTGGTAGCGATTCAAAACCATATTGAGAACTTTGGTTGGTTTCTGTATCTGGCCTTCAAAAGGGAAAAGAATTAAGAGAAATTAAATAGCCTGTTTTGCAACAATTAACTATTTACCTATATTAACCGGGTTTATGCTAAAAATCTTTATTTTAAAATTTGCAAACAAGCTACAGAAGGGTAAGAAAAAAAAAAGTATGACTGCCTTTTTGCTTAAAGGCTTTCTCTAGTAGGGTTAAAGGAACATCTGTAACAGCTGCCTAGTCAGTAAAACAGAAAAGTAGTGGGCAAAAAGCACAGCAGTACTTTAAACCGTTTCAGCTAAGACTGGTGTACCCAGAAACTCTTCGCTAAAATGTTCATCTTCCTCAGATAAACAACTCCTGTGAGTAAAGCCATACTGACTGATACTCTTTTCCTGTACACGGAATGGCACAGACAGAACCAAATTGAAGTCAACTGAATTTCAAAAGTCCCTTTCACCTGGGAAATTACTAAGTTTCACCTCAGCTGGAAAAATACTAATGTTTGTTGCTTCCCATACAGCTGCAGTATTCTCATCAATAACTATGATGGGCACATTAGGAAAATGGAAAGTAGTTTTGAATTTCTCTCCACAAAAAGAAACTAACCTAAAAAGTCACTAAATTAAAAAAAAACCAAGGATATTCCACTGAAGCTGTAGCAATGCACATACATATTTTTGCACGCATTTCTAGGTAATGCATATCATCTTGGGATCATAGTAAGTCATTTAATTCTAACAAATCAATATACAAGTGGTTTAGTTTTCTTTTTAGTATGAAATTAATTGTTTGGGTTTTTTAATTTTTTTTCAAGTCAGAGACAATAATTTGGAGAATATTTAGACATCAATGAACACTGCTTTGCTGTCAGGGCAGCCTGGAGATCTCCCCACTGCCTCTCCCTGAAGCCGGTGCCTTTCTCGGGCATCATCAGGTGGCACTGAACCACCACGGCCACAAAACCAAACTTCTCCCTGAGCCCTGTCGTGCCCAAAAGACCAGAGAGGGGCCAGCTGACAAGTCATCCCGCAGAGCTGGGACACCCAGGCGTGCACACACTGCACGGGAAACGCGGCTGTGCTTGCGGTGACTGCCCAAAAACCCAAACGGGGCTTCGCCGAGGGGAACTCGGCCCATCTGTCTCTCGGCACTCCCAAGAGCCCCCGGGAGCGCCAAGCCCTCACACCGCGGCACCGCCGCCCTTCCCGAGCCCTCGGGCGGAGCAGCGCGACCCCTCCGCCCGGCCCCGCAGCGAGGGCATCCACCGCCCTCCCTTACCGAACGTAGCCGAGGTAGGGCGGGCACAGCTGGGGCAAGCCCTCCTTCAACACCGCCGCCGGGAAGCCCAGGGGCTGGTGCCCGTTGAGACCCAGAGGCGAGTAGAGGCCCGGCGGCGCGGTCGAGGTGGAGGGCAGGCTGTCGGGCGCCGCCGGCCCGTAGTGGCCGGCCAGGAGGGTGGGCTCCGTCTTGTAGAGGACGCACTCCAGCGAGGACTCCGGTCCGGCCCGC
>VXBZ01000797.1:514135-618875 GCA_013399135.1 Heliornis fulica
TGCAGCAGGACCGCCCCGTCTCTGGCGGGCGGAGGCGCTCTGGGCTCCTTGGCCTTCACCTCGGTCATTCTGGCCCGGGCAGGGCTGGACGCCGGTGAGTCTCCTGCCCGGGGGAGCGCCCGGGCGGCTCCTCACATCCTGGACGTGCCCGCTGAGGCGGCGGCTCGGGTCCCACTCACATGGCGCTGCCTTCGCGGGGGGCGGGGAGCGGGGGGACGGGGGATGGCCCCGCCGANGCCGCCGGCCCATGCCCTTACCGACGGGCTGCGCTGCCTCACCGAGGCACGGGCTCACCCTGACGCCCCCACCAGCCCATCCCGCTCCTCCCCGCCTGAAGCTCCGGCCTGTCCCGCCGCCGGTCCGCTCTGCCTCCGCGGGGCGACCGCGTCTTTTTCCACCGGCTCCTCCTCCGCTCCGCCTGTCCCGGCCCGTCCCTCCCATCGGTCGCCGTGCCCGCATCCCGCTGCCTCTTTCCTCGTGTGCGTCTCGCTGTGCCTCGTGTCTGCCCTTCTGGCCTCTCCCCGCCGCCAGGGTCTCCCCCTGCCCGTTACCCCCGCCTCAGCCCGTTACCCCCACCTTCTGTGCAGGTGCCCTGTCCTCACGCCTTACCATGCGGAGAAGCGCAGCTCACGACTGGGCACAGACTGCAAGCAGGTTGGGAAGGTCGCGGGTTTGGAGAGAGGAGAGCAAGGCAAGCTTTAACGATTTGCAATGACGACCGTATACTCATGCATGTTCCTTCTGTCTGTTTTTCACCGTCCCCTTCAGACGTTCACTGTAATTTTTCATGATTAAGCTGTGCTCGAGTTCCTCTCCTGGTACAACACCCATTTTCCAGTAGCAAAGAAACCATGGTGCTGTAAAGTACTGTAAATTACATTCAAGGACCTTGGAGTATCCCCTACATTAGGAAGGCACAACATATTTTTTTTCTAAAAAATGTTTGGAGAATGGGGCAATCTTTGCTTCTAGTAATTGCCTGTAATTACGTTTTCTGGGTGAATTAGAAGACATTTAAGATGGACTTCACCAGCCTGCATATAGCAAGTTACAATCCAGCCCAGGGTAGTTCTGCGCAAGAAGCTGTCACCATCTAATTGCTGCCTGGAATTTTGTGTAAAGTGCTGGATTTATGGCAGACCCCATTCAGTTCAATAAGACAGTTACTAATTGGGAAAAAAAAAACCACACCAAAAACGTAACCCTTAATATAATTTACATTTTATAGCAGTCTCAGAAAACCAACTTGTATTGAAAGATTCCAAGAATATATTAGCATAGTCGAAGTACTTGTGAGTTTGAGTAGAATCCATGTATTTTTGATTCAGAGAGAAATGCACACTGGTACCTGCTTGTTTATGCTTTGCAAATAAAACATGCTTTTCAGAAAATATCTTTTTTCAAAAAGTCTGATCATCAGGAAATAGTTGGTTTTATTATTTTACTTTCAAAATATTTCCAGACTGAAAAAAAAAAGATGGATTCTTGGGGAGAAAAACATAACTTGAAATTATTTCAGTGTTCTGAGACTTAACATCAGAAATCACACAGAGCAAGTTTATAGAAGCAGCAACTTAACATAAACCTTATTCAACATGGTGTTTGCTTTCTGTGTTATTCTTGGTAAAATACTACTAGTTTATAAACTGCTTTGGGAGTCTGACTTGTATTCCTTTAAGAAGTATGAGAAAATATTTTTTAATTTTAAAAAAATAATTATGGCCTTGTGATAAAAACTAACATTTTAAAACTTAGATGTTATGTAGGGACCTTTTTATACCTTCAGGATGTTCAACAGAGTGACAATAAAGTATACTTGTGTATAGGAATATTTCTTTAACAACGGTTGCCTCACACTGTTGATACTACAGGCCAATAACTGACTGCAAGTAGCAAGAATTGAAGATGTCTCATAAAACCTAACAGTAGAACCAGTGTTAGAAGAATACTCTCAAAAAGCACTATCCCAGTCTGTTATGCCATGATGTTACAACAATCTTGAAGTGCTTCTCTGGCTATCAAGTTTCTGTTTTTCATGCTCCAGTATTTCTCCCTCATCCCAAGCCTTTCTTATTTTTTTTTCTCTCAGAAGAGACAGCAGTTCATCTCCAGCACTGTTCATCTCCATGCTTGTTTTGTTTTTCCCCCGATGTTTTCATGCTTAGTCAGTTAGTTGTCATGCCTGTTTATTGCACGGTCTTGCTTTTTCATTTCCACTTCCCCAAATGCACACAGTGGTCATGGCCTGTGTCTCTACAGAAATGTGTTCCTGAGACTTGCGTCCTTACAGTGACTCCTTACTTACCTGCCTTCAGGACCAGGACAGGTAAAGAGCTGCAGGTGGCAGGAATAGGGTTCTGAAAGGAAAGCAGCACCGAGTGGTTTCCACAAGGACAACTTGCTGTTGCCAAGGACTTGACTGCACTTGACTACACTACCAAGGCCCTGCGACTGTAAATTCACCAGAAATACAAATGTTTCGTACTTGCACTGTTTGTCTTAATGTTAGGAGGTAAAATAGTGCCCAGGTTTTTTCATTACCCTTCCTAATAGTCTGTCAAATACACTCAGTTCATTAACAGTAATTATGTTGCTTTGTCATTGTTTAAGGAAAACATCTTGGGATCTGTATCTTCAGAACACTTGTTGGACTCTGATATACATTGTCTTCACATGATTTCCGTGAACTGTAACTGGAAACTTTTGCTTTTTTCTTCATATTATTCTGTCCGTAACCTTCATGCTCCCTCCCTGGCAGTGTTCAAGGTCAGGTTGGATGGGGCTTTGGACAACCTGGGCTAGAGGAGGGTGCCTTGGCCCATGGCAGGGAGGTTGGAACTAGATGGTCTTTGAGGTCTCTTCCAACCCAAACCAGTCTGTGATTCTATGATCCATTTGTTTTGCTGTCACATTTTCTCAAATCATTTAGATGCTTTCCCAGATATTGCTATGGTATTAGAATTTTTTCAATAAGAACATTTCAAAATATGCCCTGTCAAATTTGTTGGCATTCTAGTGTTCTTATTTATTCATTTTGTTATGGCAATCACTATTATAGAAAAACAGGCTTCTGTATGATATTTCCATAGTTAATTTCCATTTACAAGCTTTTAAAATTTAAACTGACATCTTCATTGCAAATCTAAAAAATACATTTTTATATTCAATAAGCTTTTATTAATAAATAAATTTTAAAACCCAAACAGTATTAACAGATTTATACTTGAAATTATACCTGTTTTGAACCAGTGAAACATTGGAGGGTTTGACTGACATCACTGCATTTTTAAAAATTCAACCAGAACTTGTAAATATTATATTTGAGAGCTCAAATAATTTTTGTGTCTGTTTCTTTGCTCTCTTCAAAACCTATGGGTGAGCATAAGCTGCACTTAACACTTCTCAGCAGTCTTGCTTTGCGGCACAATTCCTGTATAAAATGTCAACTAGAATAGTGATAGAATTGTACTGAGAAGTCTCATGGTAATGCTGCAGATTTGTATTTCTTCTTTTTTAGTAGTTCATGGGCATTTGTTTGACCATTGAAGGGGGTGGACCATAAGTGAAGGGTCTGGAGCACAAGTCCTACAAGGAGCAGCTGTGGGAGCTGAGGCTTTTTAGTCTGGAGAAAAGGAGGCTGAGGGGAGACCTTATTGCTCTCTGCAACTGCCTGCTAGGAGGTTGCAGAGAGGTGGGAGTTGGTTTCTACTCTCAGGTAGCAAGCGATAGGATGAGAGGATGAGAGAATGAGAGGATGAGACGAGTTAGTTACAAACTGCACCAAGGGACATTTAGATTAGACATCAGGAAGAATTTCTTTACTGGAAGGGTAGTCAAGTAGTGGAACAGGCTGTCCAGGGAAGTGCTGGAGTCACCATCCCTGGAGGTATTTAAAAGGCATATAGATGATGTGGTGATATGCCTCTAGACATGGTTTAGAGGTGGACTAGGCAGGGTTAGGCTGTGGTTTGACTCGATCTTAATGGTCTCTTCCAACCCAAGTGATTCTATTCTATGACATTCAGCTGTATGCTTTTAAGCAGTAAAAAGTTTTGATAAACCAAAATACATCTAATCAAAAATGTTGTACGAGAAACATGACAAGTACACAGCCCCCTCAAACACTACAACTAATCAAAATCACAAACCTTTTCTGTGACCACTTTTTCTTGAAGTAATCATGAAGACCGGCAAAATCTAAGATCCGTTTCTCAGAGTAAAGCATTTCATTTGTGTGTCAAGAGTGCTCCAAATAAACAATACCATAAAGTTGGTGAATTTATGTTTAAATCTGGGAAAGGACAGGTTGATTGCACTACAAACCCTGAATTAATGTCTTAATCCATACAGCACAAACTTTTCTTATAGCGACCACAACACTGTTTTGTACAGGTTCTACAAGAACAGTGCTTAGAAGTTAAAAATAATGTTTGTTTGGTTGGTTTGCTGGTTTTGTTGCCTTTTTTCTTTTCCCTGTAATCATTGCCTGACAATTTTGTGTTATCATTGTTTAGAATATGATATAACCAAAAATGTGATTCACTTTTTATAAACAAAGAGGAAGAGAGACTATCTGCTTCAAAAATCTTATGATCTCATGGTTAAAGAAAAAAAGCAAAACAGCTTGCCTAAGACTTAGAGGCTGTTGCTTCAATCACAGAAATAACATTTTTGTAAAAAAGAAAAAAAATAGACCTCTGTAACTTCATTTTGCAACTCCTACACTACAAAACTCCCTCACATTTTCTGCATGTAGCTCAGAGGATAAAAAAATGTTAATGTGATGTAAACCTCCAGTTTCTGGACATGTATGTGGTTGCATCCCTGTTTTTTTAAATATGTTAGTTAACTACTAGTTAGAATGCAAAATTCCACTTACATTAGGACACCAGCAGGCATTAAATGCACATTTCTCAGAGAATTTATCAGAATTTTGAAGCACCAGCTAAGTGATGAAAGCACTTAACACTCGGAATGTGATCTGATGGTAGATGTTCCCACATGAGTCAGGTGATTTGGCTTCTGTTGTCAGGTCAGAGTCATAGATATCTGTGGGGACAGTTCAGTTTATCAGTTTATCTTATGGAGCTCTTCAGAGACCCTTAATGTCTTACTAAAGATAAAAAGGACTTCTGTGATCTCAAGTGCTCCGATTAAGAGCTGTGATTTTTTTGGCAGTGATCCTTATGGGTCCCTTCCAACTCAGTATATTTGTGATTCTGTGATTCAGTGTCTAAGATTGATGCCTGAAGTAAGAGGTCTGAATAGAGCCCTAGCTCCTTAAAATGCCATATCAATGTGCTCTGCTACAATAATTAAAAACATTGCAGGAGTCATAGTTTTGGTAACTGCACTGTAGCATACTTGCTTTTCCCCTGAGCAAGCACATGCCATAATGTAATTAATCTCTGTCATCTGTTATCAAATGTTTTGCTATCTTAAGATAAACCATCAGATTAAAAAAAAAAACCTATCAAAATTATTGGCTTACAAAATACAAGGGTGTCTTAAAATGTAAACACAAATGGGATCTGCAAACAGCAAGGTATGCAGCAAAGAAAGAAAGCGATAGTTATAAAAGGCAAGGAGAGAAAGCAACCTAATCACAGCACACATTTCTTACTCTCAGGTCTAAAGTTGCCACAGGGATAATATTGATACAGGAGGTGAAGGGGGCTCTCAGACACTTTTATATTTATAAATTTTCCAAATGGGAGAAATAGATGGGTACTGAGTTATATTAACGAAAGTGATAGCTGCTCCTGGGACAGAAGTAATATATTTTATTTATTGTTCTTTGTCTGTTTATACTTTGGCTAATGCTCAGGGAACTGCAGAGCATAATATGCTGGCAAAATAAGCAGGAGCATAAGGAGTGAGAATAAAAGAGGAGAAGAGAGATACTTTTCTGGTTTTATGTTCTACAGAGAATAGATGCTGGGAGTGGCATCATGATCCCTGGCTGTTGTTCTTGTGGGTGATTTCAACCTACCAGATATCTTCTGGAAAGACAGGACGGCAGAGAGGGGTCAATCTATGAGGTTCTTGGAGTGTGTGGTAGACAACTTCCTGACACAGCTGGTGAGTGAGACAGCAAGGGAAGGCGCCTTCCTGGACCTGTTTTTCACAGAGAAGGATTTTTCTTGTATGCATCTTGTATGAGGAAAGGCTGATGGAGCTTGGTCTGGTGAGTCTGAAGAACATTAAGTAGGGATCTGACCAAGGCCTGGACCTATTTTTCACAGAGAGCCCAGGAGGACTAGACCGCTGAGGTGAGGTGATGCAGGAGAAAATAAGAAATCTGGCCACTGCTGTAAAAGACAACAAGAAACAATTTTATAAATACATTCATAACAAAAGGAGGGCCAGGGAGAATCTCCCACCTTTATTGGGTGCAGGGGAACCACTGTGATGGAGGACAAAGAAAAGGCTGAGTTACTTAATGCCTTTTTTCTCTCAGTCTTTAATAGTAACACCAGTTGGTCTCCTGATACCAAGACCCCTGGGTGGAAAGCTGGGGATGGGAAGCAGATTGAAGCCCCATAATCCTGGAGGAATTTTCGGGGGACCTGCTCAGCTGCTTAGATCAGCACAAGTTGGTGGGTCTGGATGTGATCCACCCAAGGGTACTGAGGGAGCTGGTGCAGGCGCTCATGAAGCCACTTTCCCTTATTTACCATAAATCCTGGTTGACCGGGATAGTTCTGCTTGACTGGAAGCTGGCACATGTGACAGTCATCTACAAGAAGGAAGGAGGATCTGGGGAACTACAGGCCTGTAAACTGGACCTCAGTGCTGGGGAGGGTGATGGAACAAATCACCATGAGTACCATCATGCCACACATGCAGGACAACCAGGCAATCCGTCCCAGTCAGCATGGGCTTATGAAGGGCAGATTGCGCTTGACCAGCCTGATCTCCTTCTGTGACAAGGCGGCTTACTCGGTGGATGAGGGAAAAGCTGTGGATGTTTTCTACCTGGACTTCAATAAAGCCTTCAACACTGTTCTCCGCAGAATCCTCCTGGAGACGCTAGCTGCTCATGGATTAGATGGGTAGGTACAATTCACTGGGTTATAAACTGGCTGCACAGCTCGGCCCAGAGAGTTGTGGTAAATGGAGTTAAATCCAGCTAGCAGCAGGTTACAAGTGGTGTCCTCCTCTCTGAACAACATGTTCCTGTGTTTCACCACCCTCATATTGAAGAATTTTTTCCCTAATATCCAACCTAAATCTCCCCTTTTCTAGATAAAAACTATTACCCCTCATCCTATCTCTACATGACCTCATGAACAGTTCTTCCACAGCTTTCTTATGGACACCTTTCAGGTCTTGGGAGGATGCCTTTCATGGAGCCTTTTCTTCTCCAGGCTGAACAAGCCCAACTCTCTCAGCCTGTCTTCACAGGAGAAGTTCCGCAGCCCTTGGATCATTTTTGTGGCCCTCCTCTAGATGTGCTCCAACAGGTCCATGCCCTTCTTGTGTTGAGGGCTCCAGAGCTGGACGCAGTATTCCATGTGAGCAGATTCCCATGTCTGCTCACCATTAAGAGTTTCTTCATCAAAACTGCTTACTTTTAAAAAAACATTTTTGTTGATCATTATTTATTCCTAAAGGTCAGACCAAGCTGCTCTCTTCTGAATGAATGTGCTGCATTAATAAAACCTCTGCTATAAGAACATGAGGCTATATTGATAACAGGAGTTAGGCTCTAGACTCTGCATCATTCACAGATTCACAGAATGGTAGGGGATGGAAGGGATCTCCAAAGATCATAAAATCCAACCCCTCTGCCAAAGCAGGTTCCCTAGAGCAGGTCACACATGTAGGCATCCAGACGGGTCTTGAATATCTCCAGAGAAGGAGAATCCACATCCCGCCTGGGCAGCCTGTTCCAGTGATCTGTCACCCTCACCATGAAGTTCTTTCTCANGAACTGGACACAGGACTCCAGGTGAGGCCTGGCCAGGGCAGAGTAGAGGGGGACGATCACCTCCTTTGACCTGCTGGCTACGCTCCTCTTAATGCACCCAAGGAACCCATTGGCCTTCTTGGCCACCAGGGCACACTGCTGGCTCTTGGCCAACTTGTCATCCACCAGGACGCCCATGTCCTTCTCCGCAGAGCTCCTCTCCAGCAGGTCATTCCCCAGCCTGTACTGATACCTGGGGTTGTTCCTTCCCAAGTGCAAGACCCTACACTTGCTGTTTTTGAACCTCACCTGCTTCCTCACTGCCCAGTTCTCCAGCCTGTCCAGGTTTCACTGAATGGCAGCGCAGCATTCCTCGTGTCCACCACTCCTGCCAGCTTTGGATCATCGGTTACATGCTAAGGGTGGACACTATTCCCTCATCAATGTCGTCGATGAAGACCAGATCCACCGCCAATCCCTGGGAAACCACTAGTCACAGGTCTCCAGACAGATTCTACTCCACTGATCCCTGGCCCATCAGTCAGTTCTCGACCCACTTCACCGTCCACTCATCTATCCCACACTTTCTCAGCTTTGTTATCAGGATATTGTGGGAGACAGTATCAAAAGTCTTGCTGAATTCATATGTATATATAGGCTCTCATTAGCACACATCAGAGCTCAATATGTTATTTATTTTAAATTTACTTTGCAACACTACATTTAAGGTTTTTTTCTGTTACCATAACTTTAAGACAAGAATGTAATCTCTTAGGTCTTACTGAATCATTCATCATCATTCAGTTCTTAAAAATCAGAAATCTTCCATTTTTCCTTCATGACTCCTTCACAACAGATGCTGATTTGTCACCTGTCTATTTGATTAAAGTTCACTTCATTAAATTGAATTGTGCTATAGTCAATCATTTCTATGATAATTTCAATTTGTTAGAGGTAGAACATAAAGAATTTGCACTGTCTAATGGTTAATTTCTTATCTATGTGTGAATTGTTTACTTGTTGAAAATAGGTATATATGTGGAAAATCCATTTTCCTAAAATATTATTTTAAATTTGTGTATATTATTTAAAAAGTGTGCATATTATTCAAAAAACATGCAGATGTGGAACCTCTTGTGTAATTTTGTCATTTCAGCCAGATGTGTAACTACATTAAAACTAAGCTTTCATCTAGCCATCCTTTAGGTCTTTTTTCTGTCATCGTGAAATATATTACTGTATCAAAATAGTTCTTAAAATTTTTTTTTGTCAGTGTTGAAACACCTTTATTTTCCCCTTTGCTGTGTTGACAATTTCTCTTTCATCCAGTAATTTTCCTTCATGTCCAAGAAGACCAATGGTATCCTCGAGTGCATTAAGAAGAACATGGCCAGCAGGTTGAGGGAGGTGATCCTCATCTACTTTGCCCTGGTGAGGCCACATCTGGAGTTCTGTGTCCAGTTCTGGGCTCCTCAGTTCAAGAAAGACAGGAAACTGTAGAAAACTACTGGAGAGAGTCTGGCAAAGGTCTACAAGGATGATGAAGCAGGCTGAAACATCTTGTATGAGGAAAGGCTGATGGAGCTTGGTCTGGTGAGTCTGAAGAACATTAAGTGGGGATCTGATTAAGGCCTAAGAATATCAAAAGGGTGGATGTTAAGAGGATGGGGCCAGGCTCTTCTCAGTGGTACCCAGTGACATGACAAATTGGAACACAAGAAGTTCCATCTGAATATGAGGAAAAATGTAATTGTAAGGGTGACAGAGCTCTGGGACAGGCTGCCCAGACTGGTTGTGAAGTCTCCTTCTCTGGAGACATTCAAAATCTTCCTGGACACAGTCTTGTGCAACCTGCTGTAGGTGATACTGCTCTGGCAGGGAGATAGGACTACATGATCTCCAGAGGTCCCTTCCAAGCCTGACCCTTCTGTGATTCTGTGGTTCTTGTCTGGACTTTGCAGATAATGTCTTACAGTGTTCTCCATCTTTATATTTACTGAATGCCATTTTATCATTGGATAAAATATAATAAATAATAATGTTTGATTTATACCATGTCATTTAAGGAAAATGATTATGAAGGGAAGATTTTCTTTGTTCGTTTTCTAATTTTAAATTTTGAACAAAATAGTTTTTATATCTTCAATTACTATTTCCACAAATTAAATTAGAAGTTAAACGCTCCTCAGTCTTAATCCCTGGGACCATGGTGTATGGGGAATGTAAGGAGGAAGAGAGGAGGTGTGCATTGTTGCTGCACAGCAGAGTGGAAGTGTGCAGTTGAAAATGGCTGAGTTACTTGATTAAATTCAAGTCACATTATTATTCCACACTTGTGGAATCATAGAGAACAAGATAGATAAGCATGTGTGTGTGACAAATTTAGCAGCATGGTAATAAAGACTGCAGCAGATGTAGATGAACAAAGATGGGTACATGAGTTAGGCACTTCTGTAGTAGAAAAGTTAAAATGTGAAGGAAGGTGCCCTGTGATGCTAAAAGTAATCAAAGACCAAGGTAGAATCATAGAATCAGGGAATGGGTTGGTTTGGGTTGGAAGGGATCTCAAAGACCATCCAGTTCCAACCCCCTGCCATGGGCAGGGACACCCTCCACTAGACCAGGTTGCCTGAAGCCCCATTCACCTGGACTGGAACACTGCCAGGGAGAGGAAAGCCACAGCTGCTTTGGGCAACGTGTTCCAGTGCCTCACCAGCCTTATAGTGGAAAATTTCTTCCTTGTTATCTAACCTCAGTCTCCCCTCTTTCAGCTTGAAGCCATTGCCCCTTGTCCTATCACTAGACTCCCTTGTAATCAGTCTTTCTCCATCTTTCCTGTAGTCCCCTTCAGGTACTGGAAGGTGTCCTTGGAGCCTTCTCTTCTCCAGGCTGAACAACCCCAACTTTCTCAGCCTGTCTTCACAGAAGAGGTGCTCCATCTGATGATCTTCGTGGCCTCCTCTGGCTTGCTCCAACAGCTACATATCCTTGTGTTAGCAGTCCTCAGAGATGAATCCTCTACTTTTTGAAAGGTCAGTTTTATCCAGATGATGTATTTCATGAAATCTACTAAAAATATTGCCAAGTGTTTCTGAGTTGACCAGGCAATATACAACTACTATATTAGATTCTGCATTTTGCATGGGATACTCAAATGCCATAAATCAGCAAGGCTGCATTAGACCTAGTGAAGGTATTCAACCTAAAGGTTTTCAATGGACCAATATTTCTTCTGTCTCCCAGTTCTAAAGTTCCTGTGAATTATGTAATTTAAGCATAAGGATATCAATACTTAAAGGGGACCTACAGGGAAGTGGGAGAGGGACTGTTCATCAGGACATGCCATGATAGGATAAGGGGCAGTGGCTTCAAGCTGAAAGAGGACAGGGTTAGGTTAGATGTTAGGAAGAAATTCTTCCCTGTGAGGGTGGTGAGGCCCTGGCACAGGTTGCCCAGAGAAGCTGTGGCTGCCCCTGGATCCCTGGCAGTGCTGAAGGCTAGGGTGGATGGGGCTTTAGGCAACCTGGTCTAATGAAGGTGGCCCTGCCCACGGCAGGGGGTTTGAAATTAGATGATCTTTGAAGTCCTTTCCAACCCAAAGGATTCTATGATTCTATGATCTATAATAAATGCCAGGTCATTGTTTCCCAAGAGGCCCATAAGACTCTCATATTTGTACCTGACTCCAGTGTTTCACATTTGTCACAAGGAACCCAAAAGTGGAGATTTGCCAAGCAAACACTCACTTTAAGCCTCAGCAGATTTTAATTTGTTACTCACTATTCGATTTAAAAAAAAATCCCAGTGTTAAGCCATAAGCCTGCTAGGCACTGATTTGGATGTGGGGTAATAAACAACAGAAAGTGAAGGGAAGATATCCCCCTGAGACATAATGACCACTCAGCTTCTTAAGTGAATCAGAGCAAATTAAATTTCATCACTGAAATTTAACATTACTACATGTCCTTTATAAATTAAATCAATAGCAAAATGTACAGAATACAAAAAATAAGAGGTCACCATTTAAAATAAATGTGATCTTCTAAAAGATGAGAAGGCTGCCTCAGCTGAACTGGTATAAATTATGGGCTGTTTAAAGGATTGAGAAAATATTATTTTTGGAGTGAAACATTCAAAGGACACAAACTGTTTATATGTTCACTTGAAATAACAATTTGAAAATGATACCCTTAACTAGACATGGGAAGACATGGAACACCTGGTTCCCTGTGTTTTATACTACATCCAAAGCAAATTTTTTTTCATGTCAGTAAAGGTCACAGATTGTCTCGTCCTTGATTATGAGAAACTGGCTAAAATATTCCCATGTCAAATAGCCTTGTTAATTCTGTGATTAGTTCTTGTTGCTGATGTTGTGTTCATCCATAGAGGTGTCTGTCATTGATCAGAGACCCCAGGGCTTTGTTAAGTATTTAACAGAACAAGAAATGTCCTGAAAACTTCTCACAGAAAAAGATACTCAGTTAATCCCATATCACGCAAAAGATAAATGTTAAGATGATTGTGTGGTTTATTGTAGAAGTCCAGATGTGAAGAAGACATTCTTTTTAATCACCGCTCCAGAAGTGTTCTGCAACTGTTAATCACTCTGGCCTGAAATTAATCTCCGGATATGCTGTCTTTGAAATTCTGTCCATAAAGCATCTTTACAGTGACACTGTAGGGTGGGATTTTCTCATGACTTCTTCTGCCATCTTGCTGTTGTCTTAGGCTAGAAGATAATAGCCCTTTACTTTGAGGAGCCAGTGAACTCACAGGGAAAGGTAACAAAACCAATGCATGATGAGGCGTTATCTGTAGTGCTGTTTGCCATAATGTGAAAAAAAAAAAAAGATTATAACTCTGTTTTGGGGTTGTGTGTCAAGATTTCAGTAGGGAAGGGGAAGGGTCGGTGTGAGGGGGTAGTGGGGGATGAGGAGGTGGAGGGAATTGCAGTAGTGGTTTCTGCAAGAAGCTGCTAGGAGCTTCCCCCATGTCTGACAGAGCCAATACCAGCTGGCGCCAAGATGGATCTGCCACCCACGAGTCTTTTCACTCCCCTGCCCAACTGAGGAGAGCAGGGATAGAGTGGCTTTGTGGGTCTCCTTTGTCCTATTATTCTTCACAATTTATTCACAACCAATCTCATGTTAAAATGGAACTGCTAGATTTCTGCAATACTTCCATTAAATAGTCTATTAAAAATCTGCTAACATTAGCATAAATATATGAATAAGCAGATTAGATAGATATCCTGATACAGGATTTAAACCCAATTCCTAATTGATAAATGATTAGGACACTTGTTCTGAGCTATGGGAAGTCACCAGAAAAAAAGGGGGAGTGAATAATTTTAATATGAAAATAACTACTTTTGATTTAAGAAATGTTACTACCTCCCTGCCTATACCAAATGATGTTTCTGAGCTAGGAGAAAAATCTCCTTTCTAGTCCCAGACCCCAAACTCACAATACATGAACAGTGAACATCAATTGGGTATGTTAAAATCTACAAGTGAAACAGGGAACATTGAAAGTTAAAAATATAAAACAAGAATTTAGTATCTGTCTTTATTCTTACATTTTCACATTTTTCTTATCAATAAATGGCACTTTTTCCTTCATTCTTTAACCCTAGACCAAGTATGTTGCATGACCGTTCTGTCATGAGTGAAATTTGCTCAATCTTTTTAGCACGTTTGCTTGCTGAGCTCTGCCCTCCTTCCCTGGTCCTTCAAAACACAATGTTCAGTCCTGATCTTTAAGTAAAGAAAACTGGTAAACAATGTATTTGTGTGAAGATGTTCTATCACAACAGATGGAAAACAAAAAGCACAATGAGAAGCTGATGTGTTTGATAGGACAGCTGTCTAAGTCATATATATTCTAGAAAATTAAGTGCTGCAATTCCCAGGGTAATATTCTGTTTACAGAACACTTTAGTTATCATGTGGTTAGTTATATTCACAGTTTTACAGGCGTAAGGGAAAATAAACATGACCAAAAGCACCATGTCTGATCAAAAAGAAAACTTGAATTGGAGCCACAGCTCTTGCTCTGGGCATTATCATGAAATCAGAGCAAAAGCAGTTTTTGAGTAAATAAAGCATAAATGCAAAATCAATCTTAAACCAGCAAATTATACTGACTTACATTTAGATGCCTGTTGTAGACTGCTACATTTAACATGCTCTCTGTTACTAATGCAGGACTTTGCTAATCAGAAAATGTTTCTATCTATGGTATAAACCTCAGTCAATAAATGTTCCAAAGTGTTAGCCACCGTTCAGGAAGGATATGAAGAATGTTCCATTTCAACAGAACATTAAAAAGCTTTCAAACTGTGCAGAATGCAATTACCCAAAAAATAACTGGGTCACAGGACTGGAGCTGCTGTCCTGACCCATGCAAAAGTTGGGTTGTTTTTACATGGTGACTGATACACCATGGGTCTTGGTGGATGCTGGCTATGAGCCAGCAGTGTGCCCTGGTGGCCAAGAAGGCCAATGGGATCCTGGCGTGCATTAAGAGGACCATAGCCAGCAGGTTGAAGGAGGTGATCGTCCCCCTCTACTCTGCCCTGGTCAGGCATCACCTGGAGTCCTGTGTCCAGTTCTGCACTCCCCGGTACAAAACAGACAGGGATCTCCTGGAGAGAGTCCAGCGGAGGCCACAAAGATGATGAAGGGCCTGGAGTACCTCCCCTGTGAAGAAAGACTGAGTGAGCTGGGGCTGTTCAGCCTGGAGAAGAGAAGACTGAGAGGGGATCTCGTCAATGTTTATCAATGTCTGAAGTGTGGGAGACAAAGGGAGATGGCCAACCTCTTCTCAGTGGCCTGTGGGGATGGGAAAAGGGACAATGGCCACAATTTGGAGCACAGGAAGTTTTGCGCCACTGTGAGAAAGAACTTCTTCATGGTGAGGGGGACAGAGCACTGGAACAGGCTGCCCGGAAAGATTGTGGAGTCTCCTTCTCTGGAGATATTCAAGACCCATCTGGACACCAACCTGTGCGACCTGCTCTAGGGAACCTGCTTTAGCAGTAGGGTTGGACTCGAGGTTCCTTCCAACCCCTACAATTCTGTCATTCTGTGATAGTGAGAAGAAACTAAACAAGGTGTGTTTGTTCAGCTTGGAAAAGAGAAAGTGAAAAGGAAACCTTACTGCTGCCTACAATTACCTGATCAGAGGTTATCAAGAAGAGACAGTTACACTCTTCTTGGAGGTGCACAGCAATAGGAAGAGAGGCTACAGACACAAACTACTAAATGAGACATTCTGGATAGTATTTTTATTTTTTAAATATTGGAATGGTTTGATCTGAGAGTGTACAGATCTGATTTGAAGTATCTCCATCTCTGGAGGCATTCCAATCACAGCTAGACAAGTTGAGAGGCTTGGATTATGTGACCACTAGATGTGCTTTCCAACATATATTGTTCTATGATTCTGTGGTTCGGTCATGGAGCTGGCACCTAACAGGTGAGGATGACCAATAGAGACACTTGAATGGAGATAAATAAAAGCTTGTATTTATTTAAAGATATTATATTGTGTTTATCCAAAACATATTTACACAGTGCCTATAGATGAGCATATAATACACATATTTATGCTATATATACAGATATATATTCTAGGATAGGTAGAATTGCAATACATTGTAAAAGCAATTGCCCCAGTATCACTCTGCTGGATAATTTCTTTCCCTTTGCCATGTAACATGAGTTTGATGCCATCAGATGTCTGTTACTTCACCTGAAGGATTTCTGTGTTAAGTGCACAGTGTAGAGAGTATAGCACCCAAGTTACCAGATGGAGATGGATCTGTCAGCTGAGGATGGATGGTGATAGAGACAATCAGTCAAAATACACCTAAATTATGGGGTCCAGAATAATCTTCCAGGTTCTTTTGTGTGCCCTAGAGACATCCTGAGTTCGTGTCAGGATGAGACAATGTTCTGTGACTCACCTTTTACCTACTGGAAAGAAACAGGAATGTGGGCAGAGAGGCAGCCCCAGTATGAATCAGAAAGTAGGTCTGGGAGCGTGTTGAAGCATACAGCTTCAACATGATGCAGGGCACATGGGTACGAGTGCCAGAACTGCCAGGTTTAAATCAGCACTAACAGACCCCTGTGACTAAAGTCATGTCTGGGCTTCCTGGTGATTGTGGGACAAAAGGAAATTGTGAGATGTTGGAAAATAGCCCCAGAAATTTATTTTACTTCAAAGTGTTGATAAGGTCCTTATGTTTAATAATTAGGCAGAGTTCTGATGTAGAAATCTATTCTTGATATTTTTGTATTAGCATCTGCCTTATTGTTTGTCATTCTGTCTTTCCTGAATTAGCCTAGTGTGTCCATCATTGAATCTCTACTCAATCATTCTTGCCTAGGTATCTCTCCAAAATGTGACAAGCATTTACATACATCTTTAGGTGCTATATTGTTATTTGATTTTTTTTTTTTGTCTCTGTAGCTAGCTTTTTGACATAGGAGTTTTTGACTACCTCTTTGACTGATTATTTGGGTCCAAAAAGATCTCGAAGTAAAAAATCAAATTAGAAAAAGCAATTTTCTATTTTCTATTTTCTGCCCAGGAAAAAGTGTTAATGGTAGATGTATATCTAACATAGGAAGACAGAAGGAAGTAATGTAAGAAGTCAAAAGGAAAGAGATCTATCAATGCATAACCAGCAAGATTCTGTTCTTTCTGACATCCAAATTAATGGTGCTTAATTAGATTCTGCTGTATGTGTTTGGTTATTCAGGTGATGCCCAATGCTCTGGTTTCACTCTGTACTGTGAAATATGGTTCTGTTAACCCATCCAGATGCTGAAGATGTTCTGGGAGAATTAGGTCTAATGATAAATTAGCAGGGCTGTTTTCTGCTACCTTGTTGAATTATAAACGGATCCCCAACCTTTGACACGGGCAGGGAGAAAAGTTCTAACATCTTTCCTTTTCCAGAATGGAAAAGTGCTGGGCAAGTAAGAAATTAAAATTCTGTAATTAAGATCCTGGGAGAATTGAGCCACCAAATTCATTAACAACAATTGTGATTGATGAACCATGGAGTTTGTAGAATTACTTAAGACTACAATCATACTGGGTGTTCGTCACCATATTGATATTTCATCACAGTTTTACTTTTTTAAAAGTAAATTTACAAACAAGGAAATTTAAAAACAATCCTAGGAGAGGTTCATTTGCAAAATCTTTTAAATATTCAGTTGTGATATTAGATTGGGAAAAAGATGACAGGTAAAGGATTTAATAGTATTGCTAAATAATAAAACTTTTTCAGAAATACCCTCTCTGACATTGATAATGATTATTGCCTTTTAAATTTTATTTTTATAAGTTACTTTCCAAACTGGAGAAATATTGTATACATGTCTTAATTTTTAATACTTATATTAAAGTCTTTGGTGGCTTATCAGACAGTTTAGTTCTCCTTTCCCTTCTTTTGCCAAAGGAAATACTTGGATGTTCTTTTCATTTTTTTGCTTCTTCTTCATACAGATGACCTGGTTTTGCTGTTGCACATTTCTCTAACTTAAATTGTGCACTAGAGAACTCTGATTCTACTAGTCCACAAGAGCATATGACAGAAACCACCAGAAAAAAATTTCCCAGTCTGAGACTATATATGTAGGAGATCAGTAGACATATTACCAAACAGGAGGAGTTTTCCCCTTTATAAAATTCTGAGTTATCCATAAGGTCTTAAATGCTGACAGTAAAGGGAACTAGTAAGTTCTATGCAAACTGCTTCACGTCAGTCATGTCGATAAGACAGCTTAGTGCAGAGAACTCCTGTCTGTTCCCCAGCTCACACATAGCCAAAAAGATCTTCTGTTGCTAGAGATTTTCACAAAATACACTCTGAGGTAATGTGCCAGATTCTGTCTGCTCCTCAAGAGTCCAGAACGTGCAATATCAACCTATGCACATCATCTTCCAGAATTCCTGTTACCTATTCATCTTGTGATTCGTCTGGAACTTAGAGATGAAATGTTTTTACAACTGCTATTGCCTTCATTCTCTCAGCCTCCTGAAAAATAACCTGGTTAGACTGCAGGCAAAAATAATAAACCAAACAAACTAAATTATGCTTACAGTAGAAGCTGTGGAAGCCATCAGTTCAACACATGCCAGCCGCAGCTGGTTTGCAGTGTGTCTGTGTGTGTGTAATTAAGAGAATATGTAGGTGTTTTGAACACTGAGGAGAGAAAAGGAGCCTGTCAAGTTTTCCAGTTTTGAATCTGAAAAAGGTAGGCTGGGAGTCATTGAAAGTTGTTATTTTTTTCCATTTGTATATCTGACCAAATTAAGGATCTTGTGCTTTCAGTATCTTTTCCATAAGCCTCATGTGACTCTCATCCTCTCATCTGATAAGTGACACAATCCTGGTTAGTAGGTCTCTTACTGCATGGGCTCATATCAGATGCCTGTGTGGAGGAGAAATTATATTTGTTCTTGCCTTCAGCTCTGTTTAGTATGATTCAAGTATGCCAAAGATATACTCTTCACGATCAAAATGGCATGACCCTGTTTTGTCATTCTTTATATTGATTCAGGTTTGTTATTTAAGGTCGATCTTATGTTTTTACTTTCTTAATTTTGAAATATGTCATTAGTCTTTGTATACTGTGCAGTGTGCTGTGAGCTACAGCCAAAATGTTGTACAGCCAGGTCCGTCAGATCTTCTATAGAACATCTGGAGTGTTCAGCTCACTTGTTCAGCTCAACTCATAGGCAAAGGTGTTAGCTGTACTGATGCCTCCATAAACATAGACACAGTATGAACTTACACACAAAGCATGGGGAGGTGCTCTTGTTCATTTTTACTCATCCAGAAAAACAACATACCCGTGTCTTATTCGTATATGAGGGGAGAGGAATGTTTACATATAGTTAAGTTTATGATTTGGAGAGCTTGGCAGGCTCCATTTTGTGATTTTGGAGACTGGACTTTTCTTGGGAACCTTTACTCACCAAAATATACAAGGTACTTTTTAGGTCAAATATACGGTGTGCCTTCAGCTGCTGTTTTAGAGCTGCTGTTGTCACTGTTTCTTGATGGTAACTTAGTCTGCCAGACTCTTTGGATCTGATAAGACTGAGAGATTGAATAAGGCAAGCTAGGTAGGAAATGGAGTTATAAATATTTGCAAGGTACATATTTGCGAGTAAGGGCAATGCTGACTGCTTTGGAAGCCTGGTAGGCAATACACACACAATGAAGCATTCTGTTTTCTTAATGGAGCGTTGCACTCACAGAAATCAAATCACCCATCCCCTCTTCACTATTTTTAAACCAATCAGTCCAGATCACTTATATTTTCACTACATTTTGAGAAGCAGAATGAAACAAAACAACCTGATTACTGTTAACCAGGTCATGCCTTCATCTGTGTCTGCCAGAACATCAGTATCACTCTAATGTTATGTTCAGACCTGCATGATCAAAATATTCAGCAGCATCAGAGTGTGTTTCTCAAAAGTAAGTAGTGCTTCTACCCGAAAGAGTCCCCAAAAGCATACTAAAAGCCCAAACAGCCACACCCACATTAAGTCCATATACAGACCTCATCTTCACATACTTCTGTGCAACATCCTCCTTTTGTGACATCCTCATATCAGACTGCCTTCATAATTCCCACTGTATTTGCTATTTATTTATTTAGCAGTTGCCCTAATAGCCCAATTTGAGCTGTTGGGGTGTCTTGTACTTGTTTTCTTTTCTGTCTAGTGTTGGCCTCATGCTGGTTTTGGCTGGGATAGTTAATTTTCTTCACAGTAGCAAGTACAGGGGCTGTGTTTTTGTACTAAAACCAGTGCTGATAATATGGAGATGTTTTTGTTACTGCTGAGCAGTGCCGACACAGAGCCAAGGCCTTTTCTTCTTCCCACCCTACCCCACCAGGTTGGTTGTGCACGAGGGGTTGGAAGGGGACACAGCTGGGACATATATGTCCCTACCATACCATATGTCATCATACTCAGCGTATAAAGCTGAGGGAAGAAGAACTGGGACACACATTTGCAGTGATGGTGTTTATCTTCCCAAGTCATCGTTACACCTGATGAACCCCTGCTTTCCTTGAGATGGCTGAACATCTCCCTGCCTGTGGGAAGTGAGGAATTAATTCCTTGGTTTGCTTTGCTTGTTGCAAAGCTTTTGCTTTACCTATTAAACTCTCTTCATCTGAACCTGCAAGTTTTCACATTTTTAGTCTTCCAATACTTTCCCTAATCCCACCAGAGGTAATTGAGCGAGCAGCTGTGTGGTGTTGAGCTGCTGGCTGGGGCTAAACCATGACAGTCCTAAGTGGGGGATCTGAACCCAAGAGGGAAAAAATTCCCTGTACTTATAACTGATAAGGCCACATTTTAGACAAATTTGCTCTCCGGCATCTCTTTGAAATTGAGGATGACTTCATCGTACTATTTATTTTCTTACTTCACACAGTGTATATGTTGTTTTGTGTATTGCTTTCCAGTGACAAGTCCTGTGCCATCTACCATATCTCATGGACAAGCAATTGTGTTTTATTTCTTGTTACTCAGTCTTTGTTCCACTCTTCAGTCTTCCTGTGACCTTAAAGAAAGATTTTCCCACCTCATTTACTGCTCCAATAAAAGTAGTGATCCCATAAAGAACAGTAACAATTAGCACTTTTATATACTCAGTTTCATAAACTCACATTTTGTATTTAGAAAATGTGAAAATGAGACTAATAGCAATAGCTGTCAAAACCAGGAAAAGCCTGGCATAGGCACGTTTGTTGACATTGCTATATGGTTTTATCTCCTGGTACCTTCTTCTGAGTGGCTGAAAAAGCCTTTTTACCTTCCCCTCCCAATTCTCTCCCTTCCTCTTTTACCTGATCTTCTGGTCAAGCATGTCACTGCCGGCTGGTCCACGGAGGTGATTGTCCCACTTTACACTGCGTTGGAGCACTGTGTGCAGTGTTGGGCACCACAGTACAAGGACATAAAACTATTGGAGAGTATCCAGAGGAGGGGAACAAGGATGGTGAAGGGTATGGAGGAGAAGTCTTATGAGGAGAGGCTGAAATCCCTTGGGTTGGTACAATCTGGAGAAGAGGAGGCTGAGGGGAGACCTCATTGTGGTCTATGGCTTCCTGATGAGGGGGACAGGCACCGATCTCGATTCTTTCACTGGTCACCAAAGTGAGGAAATTGGCCTCTGTACCTTTTCTCCCCCTCATCAGGACACCATAGACAGCCTCAGCCTCCTCTTCTCCAGGTGACCAGTGATAAAACCCAAGAGAATGACATGAAGCTGAGATGTGGATGTTTAGGTTGGATATTAGGAGAAGGTTTTTTACTGAGAGGGTGGTTGGGCACTGGAACAGGCTCCCGAGGGAAGTGGTCACAGCACCCAGCTGGACTGAGGTCAAGATGCATCTGGACAGTGCAGTCAGTCCCATGCTCTGACTTGTCTGGCCCTGTGTGGAGCCAGGAGTTGGACTCAGTGCTCTTTATGGGTCCTTTCCAACTCAGAAGTTCTGATGCAGTTCTAGGAACTTTGGGATGTTCAGGGAAGGCCACCAAAATGGTGGGGCTGGAACACCTGCTCCATCAGGAGACTCCAGGGAAGATGAGCTTGGTCATACTTGAGCAGAGCTGGCTTTGGGGACATCTAACAGCAGCCTGGCCATACCAAGGAAGAGATTACTAAGAACACAGAGTCAGCCTCTTTTCTCAGATGAACAGTGGGGGAACAAGAGACCGTGTTCTTCATGCTGATATGTGGTCATAAAGAAAACCTTCCATAAGAATAGTTAAGCACTGCAACAGGTTGCCCAGTGAGGTTGTACAGTCTGCATTCTCAAATGTTTTCAAGGCCTGACTAGAAAAAGCCCTGAATAACCTAGTTTGAATACAGTGTTAATCCAGCTTCGAGCAGGAGGTTGGACTAGAGGCCTTCTAAGGTCCTTTCCAACTCAAATTATCCTATGGTCCTCAGAACAAGTCTGCTCTGGAATGTTGCTGAAACTGTTAAAATTTTTCATATATGCATGGCCATAGTCACATAGTACCACACCTAGTGTCTTCCAGACCTAAGATTGGGGAGGGAAAAGCCACAAGTGCCTGTGCAGCTCCAAGTTGGCAGCAAGTTCAAAAGCATGAAGCTGACAAAAGATTTATTTTCTGGTTAGAGCCAGACAGTTACAGCCATACAGGTGCTCAAGCAGTGTAATAGACATAACATGGAAATCAGAATATGGGTAGGCTGAAGTGACAGAACAAAAAGTATCTCAGACCATATCCTATTATCCAGACTGCAGAGGGACATTTCAAACTCAACCCAGAATTACATGGGAAGAATTTCTATTTCCCTCTCAAAGAGCTGGAGCTATTGTGACACACAGGTAATCTGCCTTCTGAGGCAATTACTGTGTTCCTGAGGCACTGACTGAGGTCTCAGGGACCCAGTGCAATATTAAGTAAATATAAATGATGTTGCTAGACTGTGCCCTCCTTGTATCATCTCAGCATGTTTGGATCAATGGCAACTATTATAGTGAATAGTAAACAACAAAGAATGTTGTAAAAATGTACGAGTATGCCTCACAATCACATAAACTGCATTGGTTGGACTTTCTTTTGGTGTAACCTAATGTAATCCACTGACTTGTTGATGTCAGTCCAGTTTGCATTAATGTTTTAGCCTCATGTTTCCCCATATGCCTCCCATGCCTTGTCCAGCTCATTCCAAACCTAGTCACATTTCTACCATCATCTCTGTGACCTCCACACTTGTGTACTTGGATAATCCGCCTTTTTTTCCAGGTCACTTCTCAAAACTAGCTTTTTCCATGATGCCTTTCCACAAACCAAGAAACATTAATATACTTGGAAGAAACTACATGCATTGTTTGAATACTATGCCTTTGATCTGTGGACCTTGTGCTTTTGTAGTTTTCTGGGAGCTTAAAAACACTAACTTGCTAACAGTATTCAGTAAATAATTCAGGTGGAAAGCTTCAAAATAATTATTTTATTCAGTTAAGCATCAGCCTTGAATTACAATCAATTTGGTTTTGGTCAGGAAAAAATAGACGGCATATTAGTAATTCTCTGACATCAGATGATATTAATTTACTCTAGGCTCTAAATGTCATACTTCAACAATGGCCTTGTATTTATTTAAGCATATATATGAAGGACTGCACACTTATGGAAGGATTAAGATAGGAAATTTTTAGTGTGCAAAAGGAACCTGTAAATTTTACGCTGAATTTTGATTAGAAAGAATATTTACGTCGCTTCCAAAGTTACTCCAACTCATTTGCTACTAAAAGCTGCCTTGAAAGAGTGTAAACAAGACATGAAAAACCTGAACAAAGCAATGTGTTTGTTTTCTTGTTTACAGTATAGAAGGAGTACATGTAAAATCACCATTAGATTACAAGTAGACATTTCTGTTATTAATATGTTTTCTATAAACAGTTAATGTTAGTGATAAAATTATAGGGTTTTTTTCACTTTTGAAAATGAATAAATAATCTTTGTCAGGCATGATTCAAATGCAGATTTCCTAGTACTATGTAATCTGCTGGCAAACTATCTTGTACTAAAGAATCCTGCTTGTCTAACCTTGATTTAATAGTGCTCTTTGCATAAGCAATGACCTCACTTGGGTCATGAATTGCTGAATCAATGGAGCAAAAAGTACCACATTTGACCTTGCCATTAATGGCAAAGGCTTAAAGAGTGTTGTATTATGTTCTTTTCTGCAATATATATATTTTCCTGACATTATAAGGCAGTTTTAATTTCTAAAATATACTTTAAAATAATACAAGCAACATTATAAGTACTGCCCTCTCCCTCCCCTGCCCAACAGGCAGTCTCTGAAAGATGTTCACTAAACACTCAGATTTTTAATATTAGACAAAAAAAAATATTGTAGTGCTGATTGCCAGAAGATAATGGCCATATATAATATCTTAATTTCTAGTAAAACTTTTTTGTCTGTTTCACTGGAGTGGGATTACTTACACATTTAATGTGAGTATAATATCCAGATAGCTGACAATGAAACAATTTGGGAATACTGCTGCTGCTATGTCTGTCCCTTAAAAATAAAATTATATTTTAATGAACAATATACCTTATTTATAAATTAATACCTTCTAAATTAAGAGATTCAGGTAAAATTTCTCTCTTACCTTTCATCTGTTGACTATCAATGACTGATGATAATTATCTTGAAACTTAGATGTTGTGTTCTGGAAAAGTAGTGGTTCATTGTAGATGAAGGCAAAGGAGCTGTAATGGAATTGAAAATCTTAATAAAAATACTAACTAGCACTTAAAAGAAGTCAGCACATGCCTCTGCTGAACTATTTTATATTATGAGAATTTGAAATCTACATTTTGAAAGATGCTACACTATTTAAGTAATAGAGTTGTATGTAATGATATTTTTTTCCCTGAGGAATTAATATATTATAAATTCTAACTTAGATTCAGCCTGAAAAAACCTGTCAAATTTAGAAAGTGCAAAAAATGAACTTGCTGAAATGTTGATGAAATATTAGCTAACAATTTAGCTTGATAAAAATGCATGTATTTAACAGAATTGAGATTGAATCATACTGCTTTGACATTACTTTATAGCTCAAATAAAATTTAAAAATAAACCTAAATATTTTAAAATACATTTAAACCTGAAAAAAATCCAATATGTTGGGTTTTACTTCAGGAAAGTTTCTAATATACATTGAAGATTAACACAGTTAGTTGGATGGAATTAGAATTTCCAAAGGAATGCTTTCTTCTGCTTCACTGCAGGTTCTTCCATCACCCTTAATGATTAAGCCTTATCTGATTAGATGGTCTAGAAGCTTCAAGGGCTATCTCATTACTTAGGAAAAAGTTTGAAAAAATATAGTAAAATCAGAACATTTGAGATTAACAAAACATGATCTAGAAGTGTACACATAGATGCAATGGGATTTGGAAAGGCAGATAAGAAGAAAGATATTTCACTCATTTATTCACAAAAAATAAATTTTTTATCTGGTTTTGGTGTGTTTTAGACCAGTTACCAATTTCATGCGAAGAAGAAAGAGAGTGGAGTGTGCTCAGGTGTTTCATTCTCTTCCAGAATTAGTTAATGAAAATATGCTGGAGCATCAGTCATTCACGGGCCTATTACAGAGCCATGGTGAGATACTTCAGATATCACAGAATAACAGAATGGTCAGGGTTGGAATGGACCTCTGGAGATCACCTAGTTCAACCCCCTGCTAAAGCAGCATCTCTTAAAGCACATTATTATGCCAGATATTAAAGCAGATATTACAGCAATATGTGGAATCTTAGCAGTAACAACATACCTAAAATCAGAGAAAAAAAAAAACAAACAGAAAATCAATATCTTTCAAAATTAGGAAAAGATAGTGCAACATACCAAAAAGTATTGGAAACTCTCAAGTGAGGATAGTAGGTCTCCACACCAGTAGCTTCATCCCTGACTCAAATTTGGACTATATATGTATGTTTCCCCAGGTTTCTTTAATATACAGGGAAATATACAGGGAAAAACAATCACTGTTGTAAAGGGGAACATCATCACATCTGGTGTCTAAGGAGGAACACATAATGAGCAAGTCCCAGGTCTTACTGCTGCTAAAGCAGGATCTCATGTCTTTATGGCTCTGTCAAGTCACAAGAAATACTTTCTGTGGAAATGATCTAAAGGACCACAGATTTTATATCCTATCCATAGACTCATTTAATTTGGAAAGGACCTTTAAGATCAAGTCCAACTGTTAAGCTATCACTGCCAAATCCACCACTAACCCATGTCCCAGACACCACATCTACACATCTTTTAAATATCTCCAGGGATGGTGATGAAGCCTGCTCCAACATTTGACAACCCTTTCAGTAAAGAAATTTTTCCCAATATCCAATCATCTAAACATCCCCTAACACAAGTTGAGGCTGTCATTTGTGTCCTATCACTTGTTATTTGGGAGAGAGACTGACACCCACCTGGCTACAATCTCCTTTAAGGTAGTTATAGAGAATGATAAGATCTTACCTCAGCTTCCTTCTCTCCAGGCTAAACATTCCCTCAGTTTCCTCAGCTGCTCCTCACACAACATGCTCGAGACACTTCACCAGCTATAAAGGCTAGTGTAGATATAACTGTGGTGCTAGGCCAGGCATTGCAGGTTTTGTTTACTCTGCAAAAGCATCTACTCCATGATATATTTCATGGTAAATAATAATTTGACAGCAGTTTCTTTGTATAATCTGAGTCTAAGGGCACATCACGAGCCTGATGGTAAGCCATGAGAGCCTATTATCTGATGTATTAATAAGGCTGTGGGACGTTGTAGGGGCAGACAGTGTCAACTCTGGAGGAGTCCAATCTATGCTATTGATAGGGAGCAGAGTGAAGTGCCTCTAACCCAATCCTGAATTTTGCATTGTAGGGAGCTAGGGGTTCACCCTGAAAGAGTTCCCATGGTGGACATGGTCAGGAACCAGCATGAGACTTAAGTTATTGATGCTGTACCTGCACCTGAAATCCATCCTGCATCATGCTGTGGCATGTTTTGCTTCTTTTCACAGAATCACAGGAAGTTAGGGGTTGGAAAGGACCTCAAAAGATCATCTAGTCCAACTACCCTGCCTCAGCAGGATCACCTAGATTAAATCACTCAGGAACCCATCCAGATTGATCTTGAATGTCTCCAGAGAAGGAGACTCCACAACCTCTCTGGGCAGCCTGTCCCAGGGCTCTGTCACTCTCACAGTGAAAAAGTTTTACCTTATGTTAAATGGAACTTCCTATGGTCCAGCCCCTTAACCTATCACTGGCCATCACTGAGAAGAGCCTGGATGCATCCTCCTGACAAATGCCGTAAAGGGCATATTTATAGACATTAATGAGGTCACACCACAGTCTCCAAGTTAAAGAGACCCAGCTCCCTCTGCCTGTCCTCATAAGAAAGATGTTCCACTCCCTTCGTCATCTTGGTGGACCTGCACTCGACTCTTTCAGATAATTAATTCCCTGACCTTGAACTGAGAGGCCCAGAGACAAATGCAGGGCTGAAAGTAATAAAGCACAATGTGTTGTTATTGGTTTCAATTTAACTGGTTACTTCAAATTGTGTTTGTTATTTCCGTTTTGGATGACCTAGCAGTGTGGTAGTGACCTGTGAGGACGTTCAGGCTGATGTGATGGTAACACAGCTAGTAGGAAGGCACACTGTGTAAGCAGATCCTTTCCTATCAATATGCAACTGGTAAAAATTAATTGCCCTTCTGAGTGTGAGTAGAGGTGTTCTTGTTGGACAAGACACAGGAAATGAAATTCTGGTTTTTGCACTTCCATTTTGCATGTGGACAAGATTGGTGTCAAGTGACCCCCAAAATGGATCTGAGCAGCTTCAGACCTCTGATTCTTATTCTGAAATCTAGTAGGGATAGCAGATTGAGAGGCTTCCAATCACTGAGAGAATTCAAAGATCTCTCTTTCCTCTTGAAAGAGTTTCATCTGTAGGCATAGTCTCCTACAGGTATATCAAACAACAAATGGTTGTTTGGCCATCAGTGCTGGCCAACCCATGGGCTTCCTGTGTGTCGTGACTTAACATCTTCTGATCTCTGCTTCCTTGTCACATGGTTGTTTCTAGTACGAATCTGCCCTGCTGATTTTATCAGCTGAAGTAGTTATGTTAAAATATTTGGACCAAAAATGGTAATAAAATAGCTCTCTGACTATTTTTTCAGGAATTTTAGCCAGAATGAGATACCATGTTCTTTTATCTGTTCCCTCGCAGGACTTGTATGGCACTCTGTGGGGAGCAGCCCATCTGAGAGAAGGTGCTGTCTCAGAATAACATTTTTGTGCCGTGCCAGAGAGTGCATAGTTCTGAGCAAATTAAAACCCACTGAGCTGAAAATGTACTGCTGAGAGGCAAGAAAAAAAGAAAGGTTTTCTTCCTCCATTATTATTATAGCATATTAGCTGTTACAAAGGGTTCTTTGTAAGCGTAATACCCCCAGTCCCTCTCTGTCCCATCTTATCACTTTAGAAGAGTGGAAATGAGTAGAATTTTTCTCCGGTAGTTATGGAGAACGGTTCTATTTTGAGGATTTTTACTGTGTTGTAGAGGTCATGCTGGCATTTCTAAGAGCTCCTTCAGACTTCTCCAAAAATTTTTCATTATGTTGTTTTCTATTGGGGACTATAATTCTTTAAGCTAAAACCAGGCTGACATTAGTGCTCGAGAAATAAAATCATGGGCACAAAATTCATATTCTTATGGTAGCTCCCTGAACAGCAGAGTGTTCCACTGTTATCATCTGAAATGTCATTTACAGGAAGTTTATTGTTATTCAGTTCAACTTCTACAAATGTAGCTGTCTTTGCTGTAATTTTGTTGTGAGGTTCTTGTTAGGTTTATTGTAATTATCACTAACTATTTGCATCACTAAAACAGAAGTGATTGATAATGGCATTTTTACATTGAGCTGCACATAGCAATTGTACAATCACACTGTGTAGATGGAACATTAAATTCACAGGAAACTGTGTCTTTTCAAAATGAGTTCAGAAATGAAACTTCAGTAATTGCTAAAAGCCTTATTAAAAATTTACAGACAATCTGGAACCCTAACATTATTTTCTACAAAAAGAGCAAGTAATTTTCTGTCACCTTCAGTCTCTCTTTTTATCTAAGAGGGTCTGCGAATTCATCTGTTCTGACAGGTAAGTAGCAAGTTAAGGCTTCAGAACTGAACAGAATGGAACAACACTGTGTGGGTTACAGTTGCTGGTATACATTTCAGTAGGAACAGAACATGGGAGCAGAGGGACTTTTTCAGGCCATCCAGTCATCACAAGCACTTCGTTGTCACAAGCTAATAGGTCATACAATTTAGTGGTGTTGATATACACATCAAACTTCCCCTTTGCTTTAGTTATGCTTGTATTAAAAACTTTCCCAGTATCCCACTTGCAGCTTCGCCATGTTTATCTAGCAATTTCCAGCAGTAATAACAAATATACATCAATCCAGCTATGCACAGTTATATCTAAGCTATGTATAGTTACACACTTGTAGTATATAGTTGCCTTTCAGGAACTTACATAGTATCCTCTTGAACCTATTTTGACTTTAATGATCTGCTGTCTCTTCAGACCTAAATTCCACAAGCCTGTTCTCTTTATGTAAAGAACTAGTTCAGTTTGTCATGAATTGGTATCCTTGAAGCTTCATTTGATGCCACTCTTACTCTTGGACTGCAAGAAGAAAAAAAAAAAAAAAGACTAGTGGATCTTTGTCCCTCCTCCCCATGATGCTTGTCAATTAATAGTCATCTATCACATGGCTCTCTTCCTAGGTCATATTTTTCTTAGTTTTAATAATTCCTTTGATGGAACTGTAGGATCCATTCACAAAAAAAAAGCTGTAGCAGTAGTTATGCAGTCATATTTTCTGTACTCATTTTTTCCCCCTTATTAGCCTGATAAAAACTGAGTACTGAATCCTGGCATTCCAAGTTCCATTGGTTCTTCTTACCAGCTCCTGATTATTTCAGTATTTGTACTTCTGTATTCTTACTTATTCATTTTATAAAATGAAGGCAAACAGTCAGTGCTACATGGGTTTCTTTTTTACCACTGACTAAACCCAGAATAATCAGTAAATCAAGATAAAACCAAACCATAAAACTCAGAATCCAAATAATCATTCCATAATCATCAGAAGATACAAGGAACACTAGACCAACAAAATAAAAGGTTTTCAAACTTAAAAGAAAATCATCTCCATAGCTATTGTATGGTGTTTTCCATTCCCAAAACTGCCATTTAGCTAAACCTCTGTAAGGGAGAAAAGGGATGATCTGTTCTGAGAGCTTTTATGACCCAAGCCCTGCGCTTACATTCAGAAGTGCAATTTCAATGTCAGGGACTAGGCACTCCCTAGAGTTAGAAAATCAGCACTAGAAATCTGTATCAGAGAAAGCTTAAAAGTGGAGGGCAACAAAGGGAAAGACCTATTCTCCATTTGCCCTTTGTTATTTCAGAACTGAATCCAAGCCCTTGAGCAAGCAAGCCCCTTGGAAGAGTCAGCAGTTAATGAGCCTGGGGTGAGTTGCAGGCTTCATGTTTTGGGGTCATTTCCTGTGGCTTTCTCAGAAGCTACGGTCTAGTTCTGCAGTAGACGTGCAACCTTGCTTTGCCTGAACTCTAGCCTACTCAACAGAGGCTAAATAAAGGACTTGGAAAACGTCGGATGATTCAGCGTTTGTTTCCACAGGCCCGTTTACACTTCAGATTCACTGGCTGGAGGGTGGGTTTAATACGTGGTTGTAAAAGTCACATCCTGGCCCAAGGCTTTCCTTTGGCACTCGTACTGCAGCACTGGATGACCGAAAATGTCCTTGACCTCTGGGATTTACAGCACACAGAACTGTGCTTTTTTGTCTCATTTGATTAGTCTCTTCAGATAATGTCTCTATTCTCCCCTCCTTTTCTTAGACAGGAGAATGAGGTGTGGTAATTTAAGTATTGAATCTGTGAACTCTGTCATTGAAAAAATAGGCATTGTTGAGAGGCAATGGCAGAGAATCAGTAAAGAAATGATGCAGCAAAGAAAAACAATAGGATAGACAAATTTATGTATTTTTGCTTTCTATTGGTGCTTCTTCCAAAAAATTTCCTTCATCCTGTCACACAATACTTCAGTGTCTTTAGGGGAGCAGTGCATATCTCATGGATGAACCACTCCTGTTTTCAGTAACGATGATGTTATGGGTCCGTAATACTTTTAAACTGCTAATGTATTACAATTAGTGATTATCATAATATTACTAGTAATAATTATCAACAGATTTCGTTTCATGCAACCCTTAAATGGCACAGAACCTAAATAAGGGTGGGTTCTACTGCTCATGCCTTTAGAGGAGTTTTGTTTTTGCCTGAGCACTGAACAGTTTTGTGGCTGGCCCCAGAGAAGAGTTCCCTGTGCAGGAGCCAACTAGCTCTGTGTTCAGTGTCGGAAGAAGACAGAGGTGACTAGGAGACACTCTCCAAAAAACACCCATGCTGGAGTGTCTGCTATCATTGATTTTGCCGGGTGTAAATCTACCCGATACACGAATACAGAGGAAAATCTTGGCTACTTGCACTTGGGATAAAATGGCACTCAGGACAGAATACGAGGTTACATAAATAGCCATAATAGTAAGAAATAGGAAGGGCATTGCAGTTTTCTTGTGCCTATTTTAATTTTTTTTTTCATATTAATGTATGTTTGTTATGAAATAACATGAAATAATGTTTTATCACAATTAAATTTTGCTCTGTTAATTTAATCCTCTTGCCATAGTGATGGTGAAAGAACCATTTTTTCCAATAGAGTATCTACTCAAATTAATAACGATTGGGCAGAAAGAATTAGTATGTGCTTCTAAATTAATCATTAAATTTAATTGGAGTTGAGTAAATAATCAGCTCCTGTTTGAATGGGTATGCTTTTAAAACCTGCTAGGATTAACACTTGTAAGAGCAACTGGCAGCTCCGCTAACAGTTGTTTACCTGCAGTATATGAAAATAATTGTAATAATATCTAAATAATGAGTAGCTGTTTGGGCAAAGCCTGTTGACGATTTGTAGCGTATCTGAGAAGGAAAGTTGCCTTGCAGAGTCTAGCAAGGCTGTTTGTCATGACTGCAGGTGTCAGGACTGCTGTGTGGTTACAGCTTTATGTAGCAGGATGATACTGATCCTTCACTGAATCCGTAATTGGCAGCACAGCTATATAAAGTATTGATTGCTGCTTATATAACTTCCAGCATTTTATATGTGTGCTGTGGGAGGCTGAGGTCTTAGCCAAATTATATTACTTTCTGCCCAGCTGCCCTAATCCAAACGAGAAATCTGGGGGTTTGCCATACTCTCTTTCTGGCAAAAAAACCTATGAACTAGATCTGAGTCTCTTCTGAAACATTCAACTGAATACAATAAAACATCACTGGCATGTTCTGGCAGTCTGCAGTGGCAACATTTACTACATCAACTGCTGAGAATCATAATCCAGAATCTAAACATTCATCAATAGTGCAGCTGATTTGTAGCTCATAACACGTCACTAACATTTTTTTCTGTGACTTTTAACTGCCTATATTTTTGCAGAAAATACAGTAGTTTTTCTCTGATTTCTCAATGCAAACACAGGGATGGAGTTATTTGCTTCATGTGATTCCTAACTAATAGTGGAGAAGTAGCTCAGATATAAGGACAGTCATGTTTCTGGGTGAGAGAATAGAGAGAGGGTGTACATGAGAAAAATATTTTCTTTCTCATTGGAAGTTTAAATACTGTGTACTTCGTGCTTCAGGGTTGACAGGAGATGTTCAGCAACTGTTGTACAAATGGTAGAGTATGTGCTTCCGAAGCATGGTCTTTCTGGAAATGCCTTCCCTGCTGCAAAAGGCTGCTTTCCATGCTGTGCTGCCTGTTTTCTGGCAGCCCTAAAACAAAGCAGAGGATTCGATCTCAAATATTTAACAAGGGCATCTGGAATTAAAACCGAAACAAAATGGATAGATCTGTTCTTCCCAGGACAGAGTTAATGGAAAATCTGCTATTTGATTATTTTCCATCAATCTATATAGGATTAAAATCTATCCTCAGAGACATTTTAATTTCAGATTCCAGTTACTAAGATTCTAAGGCTGTCAGCCAAATCTGAGTCAGGACTGGAAACCAACAACAAGGTCTTTTTTAAGTCTTCTTAATTAGTCAAGAGGAAATTGAGAGCAGACTGATTATGTGTATTTTGTATATGAATTACATTCTCAACTCTCATATAATATTGCAAAATTAAAATACCGTGATAATGTTAAAATCTATGTATCAGCAGCACTCACTTTCCCATGACATACTTTAACTACAAATCTAGCTGAATGCCATGACCAGTGACCCTACAGACTTCAGCTGTAATACTAGAAAGACTATTTTTTGTTTGCACAATTACTAAAATTAAATAATCCAATTTACAGAAAGATATAGGACAAAAGTAAGAAAAAAAATATGTTTACCTGTCTGTCTGTTTTGATGTAAAAAAGCAGCTTTCATTGCTGAAAGTCGTTCAGACCATCAGTCTTATGATTTGTCTGCTCAGCTATTTCTCAGGCATTTAATTGCCTGTGTTCTGAAATTAGATTGCAATCACAGGTCCCCTTCCCCCTTTTTTTCACCTCCTCATGACGGGCCCTTACATCTAGGAATTACCGGTGTTATTCTCCTTTAAGAAAATTTTCATCCTTAAAAGGCTTTAAGTATTTTCATTCCTGTTTTGTTACCTGTAACTGCTTTTGTCATCTCAGAGATTTCTCTGCCTCCCAGTCTGGTGAGTTCAAAAAGTTAAACAATTCAGAAATCAATTTATTTTTTCATACTCTCCTGTCCATCAAAGGACTCCTCTTAGATTCAGCCAGTATGATTGCTGCTGCCAGATGTTTTTAGAGATTTATTTTATACCTACCATCTTTCTTTTCTTTGGTGGCATTTCCCAAGTAAACAAAATGTAAGATTAGGATGATTTATCAGATGTTTAAAAGCCTTTTTTAAAGGGAATTGCATAGAAGTTGTTACTAGTATTTGCTATACAAGTCAGAAAATAAAGAGAGATCCTGCCTGAAAGAACTCAGTTTACAGGTCAGAGAGAAGAAGCTCCAAAAATCCCGGAAACCTTCTGATTTTAATTTCTATTTTATATATCAGCTGTCCAACTGCAATGCATTAGAAACCTGAAGTGAGGTGGATTTGCACCACAAACATATGTAAAGACCGAGTTAGCATGTTCAAATGTGAGTCACAGGCAGATTTATCTGTCCGGCTGGAACTGAGATCTTGCTATGGTTAAACAAGAGTATTTAGCACAGGACTTGTCCTAATGTGAGATAGGACAACTGAATCGGCCCTCACGGTGTTAGCTTCTCTTTGTTCATTATGAAGAAAGCCTGGGGTGACTGCTCAGGTGTCGCTTTTTCCACTGCTGCCATTAAGTGAGAGGAATCCCACCCCAAATAGCTGATCCCTGCAGACAGTGTGGGAAGGAACGCAAAGGGTTAGAGCAGTGAGGTGATTTGCCCAAATCGTGTGGGACTTCAGAGCCCAAATGACAACAAAGCTTTCCTCTCTTTGGATTGAATCCTCTAGTAACTATACTGCCCAACAAACTCCATATATGTTGTTTGCTTTTCCTTTCTTGCAAGTGCTGGGAATTCACCTTTTAAAAGGAGGCTAGTGATAGATGATGTCCAAATCCTTTGAATCAGACCATGGGCATGATTTGTTTCTTACCCAACGTATTGCAAGAATCTTGATCCATAGTCTGAAGACATTCCTCTTGCTATTTTTCATTTTCACTTTGGATTCTAGAAGAGATTTTGCATGAGTCTGTCCAAAGGAGAAATGCATGTTATCTTAACATCATCTGGCTATCATTTCTATGCTAGTCTATTTGCATTGTTTCCCTTTGGCTAAGCTGTTCCTGTGCTTGCCTTGGAATATTCACAGCCCAGGGTAATCACACCATTAAAAGCCTCCCATTTATGGCTTGCATTACCTCCCAGGGAAGATAATGTAAATCTTAATAATGACTTTGAGAAGATCCTTTACATACTTTCCCTTCAGATAATTTGATACCTTAAATTGTTTGCCTTCAGGTATAAAATTAAGTGTATATACCTGAAGGTTTACTGTTTAAAAAAAATATTTCATCCGATTGAAATTGGATATTTTTAATTTTTTGTACCCGTAAATTGTATTTAACTGAATTATCTTGTGAGCCTGTATTCCATGAAAGAGTTATAACCTCAATATTCTTTTCAAAACACATTCTAATTTAGTCTGTAACCATCCTCTAATTCCACCACTAAATAATATTAAAATACTTTTCTTTCTGTGGAATGTTGGAAATGTACAGTTGGGCAGAAGAACAAACCAGAAAAAATGTACTGTGTAATTTATTACTTTGTAGTTGAAGTCCAAGTGAGATTTGAATTGGGTCTTTAGTACAATTTACATTGAAAATTATTTTTATTACAATTTATGTTCTTTTAAATAAGGAGGTTTTTTGAAAAACACTCTATAAGGAGTGTTTTATATTACCTGCCCAAACCAGCTTATATTGATTTACTTATAAAACACCCAGAATTGGTTTTAATACTATAATATTTTTGATCTTCACCCTTACCAAATACCTCTGTGTTCTTTTTTTTATTGGTGTGTCACTATCCAAAGGTAACTTAACACTTTAAGCCTTACAGCCATACTAATTTCTTTGGGAGAGAAAGAGTATGTGGCATAGTTTGGAGGAAGAGTACAAGAAAAGGGAAGGAGTGTAGGAATCATAGAATCAATTATAGAATAGTTTGGGTTGGAAGAGACCTTTAGAGGGTCATCATCTGGTTTTGCAGTTCTAGAGGTTACTGGTCCTTGTGCACACCTCTCCTCAGCTGGAACAGAGTTGGCCTTGCTCAGCCTGCAGAAGAGAAGGCTCTGGAAGGACTTCATGGTGGTCTTCCAGTACCTGAAAGGTGCCTATAAGAAAGCTGGGGAAGAACTGTTCATGAGGGCATGGAGAGATAGGATGAGGAGCAATGGTTTTAAACTAGAAGAGGGGAGATTTAGGTTGGATATTAGGAAAAAAATAATCAATATAAGCATAGCTTATTCCATCAGTGGAACAGGTTGCCCAGAGAGGTGTTAGAGGCCTCGTCCCTGGAGATATTCAAGGTCAGGCTTGATGAGGCTCTGAACAACTTGATCCAATGAAGATGTTCCTGCTTACTGCAGGGGTGTTGGATTAGAATACCTTTAGAGGTCCCTTCCAACCCAACACATTCAGTGATTCTACAATCATTCAGGCACCAGTCACTACGTACAGGTATTGGGAAACTATTTTCTTCTGCATTTCTTCCTGTGCTTGCTCTGTCATGAGGAACACTAAGAACTGATCAGGCACTCAGACAGTATGCAAACAGCATGAGCCTGTTGGTAGGTCAGGAGTGGATTTGTGGAAAGAAATGTTTTTCCATTGCTTTGCTTATTTCTGCAGGTAGGGCTGTCTGCATTGTTTAGTTCTGGGCCACCCACCCCAAGCTATGTGACTCGCTCAGGGCAGCAACTGCAGAGCCATGCCTTGCCTTTTAGAGATGGGGGTGCTGGAGGGAGAGTCTGGCATTATCTTTCTGTCACAGGTGTCACCTATACAGTGCCATGGAGGTTGGGAGAAAACATAATGGTGTTGTGGAGCCTTTCATAGGGGAAAAACCAGCTGGTGATGCCCAGTTCTGGTACCTGCCAGGTGCCTGTGCTCATAGGCAGCTGCTTGTATCACATGCACCCTAAGCTGTAATTATGTGCAAATACTTAATTGTTTCCCAACTACTTGCACCACTTTCTGAAGGATATTAATATAATCCATTTCATTCCTGCATGTAATAATAATGGTCTGTAAATGCAGATGGGAAATTCAGTTTTAGAACAGCATCAGGGCTTTTCATAGAGCCCAGCTTTAGAAGGTTATTCCATGTCTTGAACGGTTGATGTCACACTGCCATCAGCTTCAAAGCTCATAAAACCACCAGGGCAACTCTGTAATTATCTAAAAATGTGCCATCCATAATTTCTTCTCATTTCTCAACACCTCCAGGCACAGGCACCACTGCAGCAGCTGCCTGAGCATCCTGGGTGACTGGTCCAGGGGTGCTTGCAGGCACCGGAGACTGAGGGGAGCCTTGTCTGTGCTGTCCTGCTGCCTAGCAACGGTCACGCTGACCGCCTCAGGTTGCCATGGTGACACCTCCGTCGAGTGTCACTGGATAGGGAATCCGAAACAATCTGCTCTTGAAAAATAAAGTTCTGGTAATGCCGACCTCGAGAAATAGGTCATTTTATTGCTGTCATCAAGGAACTTTGCTTTTTAGAGACAAACCAGGTGACATTTCTTGGTAAAGCATTGCACTTTTTAAATAAAACCAGATTCTTGGATATCCCTAATCTGCCGGGGATGTGTTTGTTTTACAGGTCCTCAGGCATAGCCTGGCATGGGTCACACCTGGCTGCAGTCATGTCCCTGCCCTACACAGGTGACCCACAGCCCCCAGTCCCTGTTCCCTTGTCTTGCAATGTCCTCAGCAGGGGCTGGCAGCCTTTCAGATCTGCCCGTTTCTTTCTGAAGTAAGCGTGAGCAGCATCTCTCTGGCTGAAGGTCAGCATGTGATGTGCTTTGTTTCTGTAAGCTGCAGACCTGGCTAGAGTAGCTCTGGACTGGCACTGGGTGGATCATGGCTTGTCAATCCACATCAAAAACCGTTCCCATCTGCATTAACTTTTTCACCTTTACATGTTACAAGTGCAACGGTTTGTCTCCCTCCTCACCCCAAAGTCTAACACGAGGTCTTTGCCTTGACCATCACTGAGCTTTCTCCAAGTTCCCACACTTGACGCTCTTGAACAAGTTCTCAGGGGACATTCTTTTTTTGCAGCCTGTTGCGGTTATTAAGCCCAACCCTTGGTCATCCAAATCTGACTCTAAACCCGGCATAAATGCACAAAAGCTGCACAAGGAAAGGGTGGCCAGCAAAAAGCATTATTCCTTGAGAATTAGTTGACGGGGTCTGTGGTCAAAGGGTTGGTGCTAAGGCTCAGCTGATGTCAAGTATTAGACTTACATGTAAGGTTACAGTAACAGAAGCTACAAAGGGGATGGAAAGAAAGGAGGGATCTACAACAAAGTCTCAGGAGAAATCTCATCTGAGACGTTGGTCAAGAAGGCCATAACTAAGTATCAGCAAAGGCCACCTAGAGTGGTATTTACTGCTAGGTTTAGGAGAGAGGACATGTGTAGGGTTTCAGTGCAAGGGGATGCTAAAGAAAGAGTTGGGCTGACAAACCAATCTCCCCAGAGAACCTGTACAATGGAGCAATTCCCAGTAGTGTTGTGGTACGGTTCAGCCCAGATCAAGACTTACAGTTAGTCTAAGGGTTAGGGTTAGGACAGAGATAAAGGATTGGACTTCAATTGGAGTGGGACTGCAAACGTAGCTGTCCAAGGAAAGAAAGGGTGGGACATAAAGAGAAATCTACAGATAACATGTTCAAGAGACCGGGGATCTTGAGCTGCAGCTGAGCCAAGGCCTTGGATTAGTATTAGTATTAGTATTAGTATTAGTATTAGTATTAGTATTAGTATTATGAGAGAGACCACATACATGGCTTCAGTTGGAGTGTTGTTTCAAAGGGTCTGATCAAGAAAGGATCAGTTGCAAAGATCTGCTTCAACACTGCCATGGGTAGAAGTCCTGAGATGAGTTTCTGCTGAGGCCAAGGTCTTAAGACCAGAATTAGATTTAGGATTGAGTGAGAGACAAAGCCTAGGTCTCCTGCTGGAGTGAAGCTGCAAAGGAGCTGCTGGTTTAGGATTACACTTACTGCTGGAATTATGAGAAACCCAAAGTCCAAGTGTGGGAGGGCCCTGGGGCTATAGATAGAGTAGGGCTGCAGAAGAGCTGTCAAAGAACAGATTGAGCTTGCAAAAGAAATCATTCTTTTGAACTTAACTGAGGGTCTTTTGGTAACTCTTAAGTCACTGACATATCACTGGGTCATATTTAGACTTAGTGTTTAGGTTGAGGTTATGGTTAGTACAGAGACAAAGCCCAGAGCTCCAGTTGGTGGAAGGCTGCAGCACTGTTGCCAAGGTAAGGGGTGAGCTAAAGCTATGTTGTTCAACAGTGTAGTGCTGGGTGTCTGGGGCTAAAGGCACAGCTGAGACCAAGAGTTATTGTTCTCAACTGTGCACTACACTATATTCCAGAGGGTACTGCCCTTGAAAAAGTTCCCCAAAATTATATACTTTTGGAACCTTGTCCTCACTGGAGCCTCAGGCTTTGTGTCTCACTAACCATAACAATAACCATGGCCGTAACCACACCTATAGTTCTTAGCCTACTTCTACGCCTTAGCTGAAGTTTCCCAGGCACAGCCCTGCCTAAGAAAGTTTCAGAGAACTGCTGCGATGCTGTGCAGCAGTATTTTTGTTTTCTGAACACTGTATTCATGGTATTCATGGTATTTTAGTGATGCATATCTCACTGTGATACTTTTCACAAGCGTAAATGATGTGTCTCTAAACATGTCTATGATCCTTGAATTCCAGTGGTTTTAAGGGTACAACCTCTGGTGTATTTTTGCCTGGTGCAGTAATAATAAAATACATAGCATTTCCATAGCAGATGGCAGCTTCACAGAGCTCCACAAAGTTAATCCATAACTGTTGTGTTATTTTTCCTTTGAGATATATTTTAATGAGTGATCCTACTAACCCTTTTGTATCCTGTGTGCTTTCTTTGAAGAACACGGGTGTAATTCAGCCACCCCTCTTGCAGTCCCAAGGGTCTCTTCAAGGTGCTGCTGCTGCTCTGAACAATGAGTCTGCAGAAGGGTTGTAGGTCCGTGGTGGCAGCCAGAGCAAACAGTGGTTGCAACAGCTGGAACAAGTCTAGGAAGATAGGAAGCAACTGGAAAGGGAGGGGGAAGAATTCCTGGATAAAAGGAGCTTGGGCATTTGCGGAGGAGAAGGAGGATCTGTGAGTAACGGACTCTAAATTATCTCGCTGAGATCCTGGACAGTTACAGTATCCTTGTTTCCTCTTACAGGAAAGTACTGAGTCCAAATATAGATGGTTCACATCTAAATTAGGTCTTCTTCTTGACTAAGAAAAACGGTTTTTAATCATTCAGTTACGTTATTTTTGTTTTGGTTTGTTTTGTTTGTTTTGTGGCTGCTTCAAATGTACAACAAAACATTTCTGTGTCTCTTCATGGTTAAATCATTTGCTTTGCCCTGAAAGCAGATGAATGCTTGTTGAGGTGAAGCAGTGTGCTTCTACACACACTTCTGGGAAAAAAACCTTGTTTCTACCATGTGTTTCAAGAAAAGCACCAGGGGAATAGGTTGAAGAAGCATGGGTAATCATATGCTGAGCTAAACAAGATCATAGGAAGAAGATAAACAATAGAGAAAAAAGCAAAATCATAGCATCATAGACTGTTTTGGGTCGGAAGGGACCTCAAAGATCATCTAGTTCCAATCCCCTGGGCAGGAACACCCTTCCTTAGATCAGGTTGCTCAGAGCCCCAAATGAACTAAAAGAAATAGAAAAAAAAAACCAAACCTAAAACAACTGCATAAAAGAACAGTGTGAGAAGACAGAAGTGAGATAAAAAGGGCAGTTACTAACTAGCAAGAGAGTGGGAAGTGAGGGAAGTGATTGAGAGAATATTCCTACTACACAGGACCAAACTGTGATTAAGAAAAGAGACAGCCATAGGAATGATGAAGACAGTGCCAGGAAGACATTTTTAAGTGAGAAAACACAATCAGACAGAAAAGATGAGTTGTTTATTATGCTATCAAACAACTTTCCCTTGACTTCGACATCGGCATCATCATCTTTGATGCATTTGCATATGAACTGAACCTAGTTTAAGTTTTATGCATGTCTCCAAAATACAGCTTTTATCTTGAAGTTCTTTTGTTAGATTTTTTATATTTGCAGCAAAGTTATAAGAGAAACCCTGGCTTGCAGCTACCCAGGAACAATGCTTACAGCAGAATATCGTTTATGCTTGCCATGTAAGGGATTTGGGTGTCCAAATCACCTCTTCTATAAAGATATATTTTGTTTCTGGGAAGTCATATGTGAAGAAAGGATATTATTCTCAGCAGCTCTTACATTTAGAACAATAGATAGAATGAAAAACAACATACCGTTTTCTGTCTCAGAGGCCATTCATGAGAAATCACAGTGGAGTTCCAGTAAAGTTTAAAACATGGACCTTGGAGCTTTTTAAATGTCTGTGCCCAAGGCCCACTGATTTAAGCTGCTGAAACCAAAGATGTCTGTCTTAGTCACCAAGTTTAGAAATGTCAGTTTTATTCTTTTTGTGCTTATCCTGGAATAAGAATGGTTTGGGTTGGAAGGGACCTTGGAGGTCATTTTAAGACTTATATGTATACTGCTGTGGCACATGCTTGTGTAAAACTAATTAAATTGAAGGTAACATCTATACATCAAACAGTGTTTTATGAAGATTACTGTATAGCAAAATAAATTACATATATGTATACACTGCACTTCATGGACTGATTACTGACACAGATTATTAACTCATGCCTGGAACCACAGATTCATAGATATACAGATTCACAGAACGTTAGGAGTTGGAAATGACCTTGAAGGTCATTTCCCCCCTGTCCAACCCCCCTGTCTGAGCAGGATCATCTAGATTAAACCATACAGGAACACATCCAGACTCCACAACCTCTCTGGGCAGCCTGTTCCAGAGCTCCATCACCCTCACAGTGAAGAAGTTCCTCCTTATATTCACATGGAACTTTCTATGTTCCAAAACTAACTTATAATATCATATTGATATTGAAGATACCTTCTTTTATAGAAAAAAAAAAGATTTAAAAACCCCTAAATTCCTATAATTAGATTATTTTCTATTTTGGTAACATATAGTCTTTCTTACTTATTGCTGTGAATCGAATCCAAACTCAAGCACAACCAAACCCAATACATAATTTAAGTCCAGTTTAAGTCTACATTTAAGTTCATTTTAAGAGGTTCCTGTGCGACTGTAGAAATTTTATGATGAGATCTCCAGCTCTCATGACCAAATTCTGCAAACCAGTTTCTTCAAAATGTGTACAATATTTGTATCACATATACTTGTACATGGATTGATACTTTTGGGAAGCAGCTATTTACTAGTGCCTGATGAGGGCTATTCTGCCTTTTTCCTGAAAACTAGAAAGTTAAGTCAAACTGTGCACAGATCAGTGCTGCCAGAAGAACAATGTTTCCACACATGAGCAGGTTTGCTCGAAGCTGTCTCACATACCTCTGCTCTACCCCGTGGCTTGCAGGATGAGCACACTCCTGGCTTCATGTAGTACAGGAAAAGGAAAGGGGGAATGTGTGTGACTTCCTGAGAACGTGACAATATGGGCAATAAAAGCCTAGGAACAGTCCTAGCACAGAGAAGGTTCAAACTAATTTTTCTGTTACCTTTATATGTTTTGTTAACAAGAACCAATAAAGACTTCAGGGGCAGGGGTGGGAGGAAATGTAAAGAAGCAAATGAGTTGGACTTCAACTTAATGTGTGGTCCATGCTTGTGAGTTTGGAGAAGTGCTTGAATTACTGTCTCTGGACTTTTCCAAATTCAGATTTTAAGATGTGAAACTGAAGGCAACCTGACACGGATGATGGAATAGCAACAAGTTAACTGAAAGCTACAAAGCAGCTGCAAATATTGGCTTTAGTCCTGTAGAAACAGCAGAAAGCATTCCAGCAGCAGATGGTCTAGGGGCTTTCATTTATTCAGGGATTGTTAGCATGTACCTGCCCATTTCTGTCTGCAGTGGAAGGATGTCATGAGGACACAAGAACAATTGTAGTGGGTCAAATACATTCAGACCCATATCCTGTCTCTGACGGTGTGCAGTGCTATCCCAGAAGAAAAGCAGCAAGAGCAGATCCGGGGAAGTGCCTTTACTCAGTAGCCTACATCTTGGCTGTCTGGTGCAACAACTTCCCTTGAATATCTGCTGTCAGTTCATACTACCATTTACATGACCCTTTTGTGTGGACAGGGATATTATGTCCCAGTGGAAAGCAAAACAAGTCTGTATACTAAATCTGCTTTTTCAAGAGTGGAGATGGTAGTTCTGAACTCACTTTTGACCCATGTACTGTGTGAAGAACCAACTGGGAAAAACCTGTGGATCATCAGTTGTCATGAAACACTAAGTGCTCTGAGAAGCACAAGAGTTTTCCTACCTTAACTATCACTCTGGCTTCCCAGGAGGTGTGTGTTTCACAAGCAAGGATGAAGATCTTACCAAGCCCATACAATTCTTCTTGAATTGTACTCAGTTAAGAGTGAGCTGACATAATTTTGGTTGGTCTGACCCCAAAAACACTACTCCAAAAGATTGGGGATTGTAGAATCAGATGTGTAAGCACCCATTCAGCTAAGAATTTGAGAACAAACTGAGTCCTGTTGACTTACATGAGAAATAAGGGTGTGTTTAAGAGTGTCACTGAACAAAATATGTTGTTATCATTAAGTGAAATCCTACTTTCAAACTTTTTAGAGGCAACATACATTGACTTAAATGGAAATACGAGTTTAGATTGAGCCAAACTGAACAGTTTTGATCACCAGTCTGAAAAATATGCAAGAAAATCTACCACTTTTAAAGGTGAATTGTGTATGTCCACTGTAACCAATATTTGTCTACAGAAGCCTGTTTCATAAACATACATTTTTAATATTTTCTCTTTTTTGTTGTTTTTGCTTTAAAACCCCAAAATACAACATAGAATAATTTAAGCTGGAAAGAACATTTAAGACCATCAAGTACAACTTTTAAGCTAGCACTGACAAGTCCACCACTGTATCTTGTCCCTAAGTACCACAGCTGAACATCTTTTAAATACTTCCAGAGATGGTAACTCAATCAGGAAAGCCTGTTCCAATATTTGACAACTCTTTGAGTGAAGAAATTTTTCTTCTAATCTAAACCTCCCCAAATACCACTTTAGGACATTTCCCTCTTGCTCTATCACTGCCTGGGAGAAGAGACCATCACCTACCTGGCCACAAGCTTCTTTCAGACAGTTGCAAAGAGTGATAAGGTCACCCCTCAACCTCCTTTTCTCCAGGCTAAACAACCCCAGTTACCTCAGCTGCTTCTCATAAGACTTGTGCTCCAGGTGTGACCATTCATCAGCATTTTGCCCTTCTTTGGACTCTCTCCAGCACCTCAATATCTTTCTTCACAATACAAAATACTTCGGGTCATATTATCCTATTTTAGTTTGAAGGTTTTTCATTAAATAATGGTTATTAACAGTCTTGATAATTTGTAACCCGAAAGGGCACAAGCACTTGAACCACTGAAACTTCTCAACACATACCTTTCCACAAGATTGGTGCCGATGGCTGGATGTATACCTATTACCAAGACAATGGGCAGACAGTAGTAATAGATGCCCAGAATAAGAAGTATAAATGATTTCAAAACCTGCCCTCTGTTTTAGAAAAAAAAATAAGGAAACTCTGTGTAGCATCTAAGAAGTATTAAAAAACTTGGAAAATAAGTAAATGAGTTATAAATATGAGTACTTTAAACCTATATTAATCTCACTATTCATTCAGGTTGTTGTAGCTCTGAAACAAAACCCCAACATGTAATTTTGTGTGTCTAATTACAACATTGTAAAACTAAAATTATTAATATATTTTATATTTAATGTTATTAACATTATCAATTCATTAGATCAGTTGGATAAGCTGTTCTCTCAAATTCTTCCTAAAAGCAACAGTTACAAAATTGGGAAGGCAGGAAGGAGATTAGCGATCAACATCAAATCAGTCCAAGTGACTGAGACTGCAGTTTGATTACAACCATGAGAAACTCAAACATTACATAAGAAAGGATTTGACTGTTGCCAAGTCAGAATATTGTGGTTTCACCTTGACATTGGTTGCAGTGTTTTCAGTATAAAATCATCCTGTGAAGAGATTTTAAGAGAAGTCCTCATAAAAAAAACTTGAATCACACAGAATCACAGGACATTAGGAGTTGGAAGGAGCCTCGAAAGATCATCTAGTCCAATCCCCTTGCCCAAGCAGGATCACCTAGAGTAGATCACATAGGAATGTGTCCAGATTGGTCTTGAATGTCTCCAGAGAAGGAGACTCCACAACCTCTCTAGGCAGCCTGACCCAGGGATCTGAAACCCTCATGGCGAAAAAGCTTTTCCTTACATGGAACTTCCTCTGCTCCAGCTTGGACCCATTTCCCCTTGTCCTATCACTGGCCAATACTGAGAAGAACCTGTCTCCATGCTCCTGACACTCACCCTTTATATATTTATAGACATTAATGAGGTCACCCCTCAGTCTCCTCTTCTCCAAGCTGAAGAGACCCAGCTCCCTCAGCCTTTCCTCATAAGGAAAGTGTTCCACTCCCTTAATCATCTTGGTGGCCCTGCACTGGACTCTTTCAAGGAGTTCTATGTCCTTCCTGAACTGGGGGGCCCAGAACTGGAAAATACTAACTTAAAAATAAATGAAATAACTTAAAAATAATAACTTGAAATAATGTTGCATTATATTTAAGTAGAAAATTATGAACTCTTGTTACAGTTCAGCTCATAACGGGTGAAATACCTTCTAAAAACCTGTATTGCTTTAAGCTCAGAGAACACCTGAACTTGCAGGCAGCAACTGATAAAAGGGAAACACAAGCAGCCCTTGAGTATTCTGCATCTGGGCAGCTTGCAAGAGCTGTGACTGGTGTAGCACAAGCAGGGCAATAAATGGCCATCAGAGACCAAGAGCTATTGCATGGAAAGAAGCAGTGTAGACAGTCAAGCTTATCCCAGGGGTGGAAAACTGGTGTTGCTGGTGGATAGCCAGGCAGCTGTCAGCACTGCGTGCAATCTCTGCCCGGTGAGGTTCATCCTACCAGTTGCTGAGATGCCTGCCTGCTCTATAGGGCCATCCTTCCTGCTACTCACAAGCCAAAGAAGATGTCCTGCTGGTCCCATGTGTGGGCCGTTAGTTGTGCATCCTTCTATCGGATATGTCTGTAGAGCAGGACAAAGATCCCTTGATGGACCATGCTCAGTGGCAAAATATTTTATATGCTGGGCAAAGTGCCATGTGTTTGTAGTTAGTACCAAACAATCACCAGGAAAATATTCCATGAATTATCACTAACAGCTTTTCTCAGTGTGGGAGCTAAACAGCAGAGCAGGAGATTGGCACGTGACCCAACGTGCATGTAGAGCTGGAAATTTGTCATTCTGTAGCAAGAATCAAACATGGGGTGCAACCAATGGCCAACAGGCAAACTCCTTAGGTGCAGTCCAGTTTGAGCTGTACTAGATGCTGTGCTGGAGAATCTGGGCTAGTCTAGCAGAGAGGAAAACTGAAGGGAGCAGCTGCCATCTCTCTGCTACCAAGAGGATTTCTAAATTACTATAATGAGGATAACCCAAATGGTGTTGTAATCCTCACCCTGGAGTCAAGGTGTTGCAAGTAATGCAGAATGAAACAAAAATTATGGAATTATCAAAGGCTGAGGCCATGGAAAGCTATAACACATCAGTATCACTGCCACAGTATGAAAATAAGTAGGAGGTTTATTTGTCAGTCCTGTTAATAGGACTTTTATTAGGAGTTAGTTAACAGGACTGAGCATCTCACAAAATGGCCTGATACTATCAGGTCTACATACAACCTGTCCCAAACTGTTGATTTATGACAGAATTTAGTTTCTCTTCCTCCTGGTGAATAGTCTTATCCCAGTTTGAATCCATTGCAAACAGCTGCTGGATAGTGGCAACTCCTTTTTTTCCCTGTGAATTTTTGGAGGCTGACAGTTTAACACACACATCAGCTTCTTAATTCCTCCCTGTCCTGCCTGCCTGAGTGCATCCTCCTACGCTTCAAAAATCTAGTGGCTTTACACAACTTCTGTACAATCCATTTTGTCCAAACTCTTTTGGTGCCTTTTGGGTTTATGAGACTCTGGTTCTGCTTTAACTGACATGCCTGGCTGGGGTTCATTTTCCTATCAGAATACCAAGGTGTGGGTGTATGCAAGTAAGTCGCTACAGATAAACCAGGTGGCTAAACTCCAACAAGATGATGGAGATAGAGCCAGGCAGTCAGCGTAACTTGGAGGTAATTCAGTTAACTCAAAAAGTTTGCCCAGTTGGTGTTTCTGTAGCAGACACCTTACAGCTGGTCAGATGAACTGTTCTCACAAGAGATAAGAATTAACTGATTTAATTGTTAATCTGCTGGCTAGGTGCCACCCATGGGTATTGCTGTGCCAGAATAGGATCATGACTGAGGTATAAACTCTCTTGCTACGCACCTTTATTTTGTGATAGGGGTTACATAAAACTCAGATTCACCCTCAGGAGGCTCTTGCAGCTCCAGTTCTGACCGTGGGTTCAGTCACACCACCGTTCTCCGTTCATGCTAATGTTACGCGGCGTTTCAGACCATCAGTGTTAGCTACACAATGTGCTATTCTTGCTAGATGGGCTCAGGTGATTCAATGTTTCGATGTCTCTAGACAAAGATTTTTTTCTATGTTAGTACAAAACTTTACAAATGGAATACTCCTTTTTTTTTTTTGTCCATACACAGATGCTTTGCCTGTTTTAAAAGTACTGCTTTAAATTGATCACAACCTTCTGAGTAATAAAATATTTTAAAACTTTCTTAGTTACCTTGTTATTTCTAGCTCATTCTATTGTATTTTACAAAATATTTGGTGGGAGAGCAAGGACTCTTGGCTAATGATTAGACAGGATAGCAAACATGCTTTGGGGGAGTAATAATGTGTTTGAAGTAGGAGATGCCTAAACATAGTTTACTGGAACTAGGGCACAATGACAAATACTGCACTTTGAGGTTGAGCAGTGGTTATAAATTAGCTATAGCTACTTATTTTAAGATGTCTCTGGTGTATGAGCATTGCTGGTTTCTTACATCTTCCTTTTAAAGGTAGTTTATTCAATGAAAATAGCAACATGTGGCGGGGTCGGTACACCCTCAATTATTTTAATATTTTCTCTTCATCTATATTGAATTTTAAAATGTTTGTTCTGGCTTCCATTAACTAAAAATGTCACACTGTCCCTTAAAATCATACCACAAACCATTTCTTAACATTCTTACTTAAATGTGCCTGATCCTTGTTCAGCACAACATAGAAATGTGCAGTTACACACAGTTTACATCTATGAGGGAGCACTACATCTTCTACCCTGACCTATCACTAAGTTTTGGACAAATATTTTTTGTGAAGACTTACTGTGGTCACTAGGATGAGGAACTGTATGCTACTGGCTGACAGCACAAACGTGTAGGGTGCTACTAATCTGAGGGATCAACACAGTAGATAAGTTGTGCCTTGCTCATCGCAGATGAAGCTCAGAGGAAAACCAAAGTACCCTAATCTGAGGAAGATCCTCAGATCTGAGGAAGGAGTTTTCCCATCTGCCAAACCTAACAACTGGTATATGTCACTATACCATTGCCCAAAGCTTAGAAACATGCTTTTAACACTAAATTTAACAACTATTATTTAACCTCAGGTGGCCTGCACACACATTTGATTGGATACATATTAGACACAGACTTCCTTCAGAAGAAGAGTCTTCTAGAAAAATATGACCTTATTTTAAAGGTTAAGTGGTGGTAAATTAACCATCCTGATCCTACTCTGTATTACACCGATAAGTTTAATTACCTATCCTCTTTCTACTATATCTCTATTACCTATCCTCTTTCTGCTATCTACTCATCTGGTAACAGCATTTTGTTACGCTGCTATTATATTGGGGGAAAATACAGAATAGGATCCCAACCATTTCTCAACCTTCTCTTGAAGAAGACAAATATTTTATATTCTTCCAGCCTTGCAGTGGTTTCATGGGCCTCCTCTGAATTCACTCAAGCATGTGGACATTGGACATATGATCTTCAGCTTGAATAGCTTTCCTACACCTGCTGGAAAGGGAAAAAAAAGATTTGCTTTTTCAAACCTAATTTACTGAAAACAAACAATGGATTACAGATAAGATATACAGTTATCTGTACAACAGTGCAAGACATTTCCCAAGAGAGTGGGGGCATTCATGGAGTTTCTACATGCCCTCAGTTTGTTCTGACATTACAAAGGGTTATTTACAAACATATACTCTTATTCTTATAATTTGTATTATTTATTTATTTATTGCCTTCCAAATTAAAGGAACACTGGAAAAGATATTTTTACAATTTACACTCGATTTGTTCTTTGAGTTTCTTAAGTGATTAATTGGAAATGGTTTTCTGTTTGCTTTCCAGTATTGCTTTGCCTAGGGAGATTAGAACAAGGCGGGTTATCTTATTTGTCTTGCTTTTCAAAGACGTTTAAAAAATAAAGTGTACTTATAAAAGCTTCTTCCCCCTCCTTTCGCCTCCTGCAGACTCCTGAGTAAATTAGAAAATTATAACAACAATTAAGTACATAAATTTACACTCTACTATCAAATGTGTGTTTTGAAGTGAGTCAGACTTTAATGTGAAGCCCTGCTGTGTGACCTTTCATTCTGATTGCAACCTCCTCTAGACAGTTTCACTAACACTACATAGAGCCTTTTACCCAAATTTCTGCCTCCCAAACCCAAGTTTTTTAAAACTTGAAGGTATAACCCATGTGCTTAGCTTTCAGATGTCTTATCTGAACTGTCACACTGAAATGCATTTTTTTGCATGGTCACATGTTCGTGTAATAGTGTGATCTGCTCTGTTGTCTAGTCATTTCCAGCTAACCCCTCCCAGACTGTCATATTTCTGACAGCTGCTGAGCAGATATCTGGTATAAACACAATTATTTCCTGTGTGGGTTCTGCTTTCAACATTTGAGTGTCTCAGGATGTGCTGCTGTTGCTGTTTCCCTGTGGGGGTGACACGGTACATATGTACAATGAATTTTTTGGGAGGGGGACAATCTTACCCTTTCAAACACAGGGTAAAAAAAAAAATGATCTCTCTTGGAAAACTAAAGAGATCTAAAACTGATCTCTTTTGGAATGTGCCCAAATTCCTGGATTCTGATGAGTTGAGAAGTCAGCAAGTGCTGAGGAACAAACACAGAGGAAAAAGAATAGCTGCAAGTCATTATGAAAGAAAAATCCCTGGACATTGACAGTGATGGAAGTCAGCAAAAAGACTTGTTTAGTTCTTAGGTACATCAAACTCCATACCCAAATTACATTAAAGCATAATCATCTTAAAGATAGTGTAGCTGTGAAGTCTCTAGGCCTGAGTTATCTCCGATTACAGTGCTGCACCTGAAATTGCTTTATGTGTGGAGAAGTGACTCGCTGGTTTTCTAATTTATGAGACAATGAAATATAATAATATTTATATTAGAATAAATGGAGAATAAATGTTATAAGGAGTGTCTGAGGGAACTGAGGATGTTTAGTCTGGAGAAAATAAAAGGAGGTTGAGGGGAGACTTAATTCCTCTCCACAACTACCTGAAAGGAAGTTGTAAGAGGTTGGGACCTTTTCTCCCTAGTAACAAATGATAGGACAAAAGGAAATGGCATCAAGTTACTCCAAGGGAGGTTTAGGTTGGATATTAGGAAAAAATGCTTCACAGAGAGGGTTTTTGGGCTTTGGAATGGGCTGCCCAGGGAGGTGGTGGAGTCTCCATCCCTGGACATATTTGATGTGGTGCTGAGGGATGTGGTTTAGTAGTAAATGGCAGTTTAGGGTGATGTTTGTACTTGATGATCCAAAGGGTTCCTTCCAACCAAGATAATTCTATGATTCTATGATTCTGTGAAAAAAAAACATGCATAAACAATGGACAAAGTGATTTCAAAGCCCTTTTCTATACAGAGTGAACAGAAACCAGATATTTGTGCTTAAGCACAGTACTGGGTAATCTCAAAGGTTTTTCAAGCATCTCAAAGAGATGCTGAAAAATATTGCCAAAGTAAATCATGGATTAATATTTTTTCCTTTATTGGAGTTTTTTTTTCTGTTTAATGAAATAATGACATTTATCTATTCTAACTGAAACTGATTTAGAAATAGAAAAAAATATAACAAAATCAAACAATTAAGTTTCTCCTTCCAAGTTCTTACAAGATTGTTTTAAAGCTTTCAAAAGTAACCAAAGAATTCAAAGGTCAGGTATGGCTCCCAGAACTGAATGCCCAATGAATCCCGTGTTACAGATACAGTTAACTACCTGTGCTGTAGTGCCTATTGATCAGTCTTCTAGAAATTAGGTTTAGATCCCCTAAAGGTCATTAGGCTGGCAAATCTGAGAATGGAATTTATATGGAATTTAGTGAGAAGGAAAAAGTACATCAGAGCACCCAAAACCTGATGAGACTGACATTAAAGTTTCACTGACCCCTCCCCCTGCTCCCCACCCCCCCAAAAAAAAAGCTGCTGTTCTTTCAAAAGATAAGGCAGCCATTGCCTCTTTGTCCCCTTTTGATGTGCAAACCAGGCATGCAGTGAATTCTCCAGTCTTATCTTGTGAGAGGTGAGGGTGCTGCAACCATGTTTTGCCAGAAGGGGAAATGTGAGGATGGAAACTGTGTGCAGTGTCTCATGTAGCAAGACCCATGTGGATGCCCCCTGAGTTGTGCCACCTCAAGAGGAAGAGATTTTCCATGTTTTGGTACGACACCAAAAGAAGTGCGATGGACTCACAAGTTAGTAAGTGAGGTGTGGGAGGAGGACTTGAAAGACCTTGTAAAAGGCCTGTCTGGTAGTGCTATGACTTGTGTATGGGAAGAAAAAGAAATTCCCATGAGAACCTGTCCACTAGCCCTAGGGAATGAATTCACAGTGCTGTATAGCTATAGGCTCACCCAGACATAATTCAGATGTAGTGGCAGTATGTAAGTAATGTACATTTAAAGGATAGCAGGACTTGAATGAAAAGAGTTTTCAAAATTATGTGTTTTTCATAGATCATGTGGTTGGAAAGGCAATGGGGAAAGGGGCAAGGAATGGGTCTCATTTCCTTGTGCAGAGGGCTTCTGTCAAAGTTCGTTGCACTCTCCTTGCCGTACATCGAGGTACTCATCTCTGTGGGTGCCTTGACTATGCATTTACAACCACTTCTACTTTCCTAGTATAGGTGCTTATAGTTGTATAATTAAAACTAACATATTAAACCAATGAATTACAGTGTCAGCTGAGTTTTCTGAGACCATATAAATTAATCATTTTCTCATCTTTCTCTGACCTTGCTTCAGTAAGTAGGTAGGATGAACTCATATGACATTTATGCTTTGCCAGCTTTACTTCCTGAACACCCTCTGCAAAGCAGAAGATTAATTCTTCAGGGTTAAAGTGTGGTGTAGACACAGCTGTACAAGAAAGAGATGAAGAGGATAAGAAACCCATTTACCACACGCTTTACCATCCACCAAAAAATTTAGCAACAGGACCCAGCAAACCTTCTTCCTGCCAGCCTTGGTCAAATGAGAAAGGGAGTGACAGCGGATTTCAGCTCTGTCCCTGAAGTATCATGGCTTCACGAGCGGGGCATGTTCAGCAGCACATGGCTGCTTTCCACCCCAGGGCTTACCTTGGGTGGGGAGAGGGTGGCAAGGGAGGGCAGCACCTTTGAGGGATTGTGCAGTTATGCACAGATCATTGCTCAGCGCTTTCCCTAATCTCAGAACAAACACATGAGCATGACTTGAATACAACTTGAAAAAAGAAAAAAATACTAAAGAGGATTAATAGGAACCACTCTAACAGAAATAGCAATTTGATGCCACTTTAAAACTGCTGAAACTCATCATTTTATCCTTTCAGTACGGCTTGGGAGAGGAACTGCAATAGGTAATAAACTATTAACAATACAGAGGAAAAAAACAACACCCACTCTGTCTGATGTTTTGCCATGAGGATCTACTGGCTACCAACACAAAGCTTTTCAGGTCACCGTGTTCCATATTTTCCTTTTGAAATGTACTGTGCACTTCGGTCACTTGAATAAATCTGTGTATGCAGTTTCCTAATAAATATTTTATTTTATTGCCTAATAAAAGGGACTTTAAAGACCATGTGGATCTGTAATTGAAGATTCTAGGCTTAAAGAGAAAACAATTTTATAGGAGCACAAGGGACATGGTATTTGTTATGAGAGTAGAGCCTCATCATATTCTGTACAGCAGATGTGGAACAAAGTGATGCAGAGAAATGGTTAGAGACAGACCCCAGCTAGCCATGTCATGCTGAATGAGTAGGAACAAAACCAAGTAGCCTTTTCCAAGTTTTACTCTGTGTGAGGTAATCTTCCCTGCAGCTCCCTGCTCACCAGGATCAGCCATACTTACCGATACTTCTCCCAGCAGCCATGTTGGGGAAGCACAAGCAACTCCCTGACCAACAGCAGCCCTGAAAGGCTCTTCTTACCCTCAGCTTTGGCAAACTGAGCTGAGCAGCAGCTTCAAGCTGTGCCCCTTCCCCACCCTGCAGATGTGCACCTTCATTCTCTGGCTCCAGCAGAGTGAGAAGGGGGATCTATGGGAAACCCCCAACATGAAAATTATTCCCTACTACCTGCAAGCTGATTTTGGGCATAGGGCTTGAAACAAGCCTGTTTCAGAGGTGTGCTTGGCAAAGTGATGACAGTGCACTATGCTCATATATATAACCTGAGCGATGCTCCCTCACTGCATCCTCTCAAGCCTGAAGTCTGCCTGTGGAGAGCTAGTGGGTTTCTCCACCCCTCCCGCTCCTGGGCAGAGACTTTATCTAGCCTTGACCTGCGCAAGGCAAATGCTTAGGAAAGGATATGTTGGATTCCTGAAAAGGGTGAGAGAAGGGGCAGGTGTAAATTTCCTTTCTTTGGTGACCAGTAATAGAACTAGAGGGAACTGTATGAAACTGCAACCAGGGAGGTTTGGGCTGGACAATAGGAAGAGGTTCTTTCCTGAGAGGGTGGTCGAGCACTGGAACAGGCTCCCCAGGGAAGTAGTCCCAGCACCCAGCTGGACTGAGCTCAAGAAACATCTGGATGATGCGCTCAGTCCCCTGCTCTGACTTGTCTGGTCCTGTGTGGAGCCAGGAGTTGGACTTGATCCTTATAAGTCCCTTCCAATTCAGGAGATTCTATGATTCTGTTATCTACAATCATGTACTGAAAGTGTACTAATTAAAGAGTTCATTTGATGTATTATTTTAAAAATGCATTAAAGCCAGCCCATACTGTTTCTCTCTATTTATAGGCTTTCAGACATGTGTTTTAAAAGTTCTGCCATCCAGCTGAGGCTGATTAACTACAGAGCAATCAATTAATAAAATATTCCTCAAGTAATCTTCTGTCACTGATATCCAATTTCATAAAGTAAAGGTCTGTGACTACTGTAAGGAGAGTTAATGTTGATTCCTTTTCAGAAAAAGGTTTTATTTATAATATTTTTTCCTAGTATAATACTGTGCCATCCTATGTTTAATTAAAAAATATGGGCATGTAGATTTATACCTGTGTTCATATATAAACAATACATCTCTTGTCAAATCATACTTATTTTGTATTTCTCCTGTTCTGGAGGAATCCTGACTGATTTATCTCATGAGCTAAAGGATCACAAACTACCATTTCACAGTGACTTAAGGTGCGTTGAAATAGGCAAGTTTCATCTAGATCTCACTTTGGGTTTCTTACTATTTTAGTCAACTGTTCAAAGGGAATACTGGAAGTAGGAAGATTGTTGTGATGTCTTCTGCATAAAAATCTTCTAGCCTGGTAATGCTATCTGAAATCAACATGATACAGTACCACAAAGGCAGTTTCTAATCTGCAGTAGATGGGGATCAAGGTTAGAAAAGATCAAGAACTCACTGAAGTGGAGGCTTTATGACATGGGCATCACACAGAAATGCAAGATTAAAGACTAAAGGTGCAAATCTTGAAAGAGTTATTTTAGGATCTTTTTATCAATGTCTTGAATGATTTGTCAAAATATAGGAGGAGAAATACATGAAGTAGTACCTTGAGGACAGAAACAAGATTTACTAGCAGAAAAATACAGAGTTCAGCATGAAAAAGTCAAGCACAAAAAAAATTTGCTGGAAAATGGAAGCACGCTGATTGGAAGAGGAAGGACTTCAGAATATTAAATATTTAACCAATTAATTAATGTGCTTTGTTGACACAGAAAGCAAAGGGTATTATAGAGCATATGAAAAAGTAGGAAGTTTTGATATCAGTTGAAATATGTGTGCCTAGTGTACAGGGCACTGCTGATACCTGGGATGAAAACTGAATTTTCATTGTGGCTGGAAAGGATCATAAAGCTGATCTAGAGAATGGAGACCCTTGTGTAGATCAGAAGCTGGAAAGGATTAATTTATTTTTTTTAACAGAGTGAAACAAAGGCTGAAGGAACACGTTCTTGTTTTTATAAACATAGCTTTTTGGGAAAAAAAAAAAACCAAAAACAAACAACCAAAACAAAAAAAAAAACCACCAACCCAACAAGGTAAAAGGCAGTATTGGCATAAGAATGCATAGGTATAAATTCAACAAAAAGAACTATAGCCTTCCAATGAAAACAGCATTTCTGATCATTAGACCAGTGAGCATCTGGAGTAACCTGCCATTTAGAGTAGTGGAATCAAACAAAAACACACATCTAACCATTTTAATGCTATTTTAATAGATATTGTCTGCTATCACCCTCAGTAAGTGGAAGTACCTTATCATCTAGAATGGCATACAGCTGTTTCTTCCCAAGACCAGAGCAAGATTAATTACTGTTTCCTCCCCATACCCCCTGCTTTTTTTTTGGGGACATTATTCATTACTGACTTTTCCTGACAAACATAAGAATTAGGGTTTCTTCTATCCCTTGCACATTTAAAAAATGGACTGAGGTTGCACTCAGCCCTGCCAGCACATTTTTCTACCTGATGTCTTCTCCCCCTTCAAAATTTCTAATTTAAAACAATCATAGAGATGGAGCAATCATTCAAAGTTGGGGTTGTTCAGCCTGGAGAAGAGAAGGCTCCGCTGGGACCTAATAGCGTCATTGCAGTACTTGAAAGGTGACTGTAAGAAAGGTGTGGAAGAACTGTTCATGAGGGCATGGAGTGAAAGGACAAGGGGCAATGGATTTAAAGTAGAAAAAGGGGAGATTCAGGTTGGATGTTAGGAAAAAATTCTTTACTGTGAGGGTGGTAGATGAGCAAACAGATTGCCCGGAGAGGTGGTGGTGGCCTCATCCCTGGAGATATTCAAGGTCAGGACTCTGAGCAACCTGATCTAGTGAAGATGTCCCTGCTTAGGCAGGGAGGTTGGACTAGATGACCTTTAAAGGTCCCTTCTAAACGAAGACATTCTATGATTCTATAACATTTATTGTGCCATGTTATTTTATGAACCAGGTTCTCCTTTTACTTTCCACTTTGCTGGAAAACAGAATCCCCCAAATCTCTGTTTTGCTGATCCAATTTACTTTGTAATAAATCAGACTGGCACAACTTCAAGTTGGGCAAGCTGGGGGCAAGGGGACAGAAAGAGGAACACACAAGCAGAAACTGGAACTTCTTTTGGCAGCATCACTCGGCAGGTGGTATTTTGTACTGTGGTACTGTCTATTTGTGGGTGTTGGTTGCTTTTACCACATTTTCCATGTTTCTGTCCCAGGGAGATGTGTAGTGACAATGAACTGTCTCACCTTCACCTGCCACTTCCTGGCAAATTGTAATGCCTGCCTGAGCACTGAAAATATTAACAATTCATCTCAGGTCAGAATAACTGTTTACAAACTGTGCTTGACATGGAAGTCACTGCTTCTGGTTTTGGCCTCATAGAGTCCTTGAGTGAACTCTTGTCTGTATTTCACAGAATCACAAAATCAGAGGATGTCAGGAGTTGGAAGGAACCTCAAAAGACCATCTAGTCCAACCCCCCCTGCCCAAGCAGGATCACCTAGATTAGATCACACAGGAAGGTGTCCAGATTTGTCTTGAATGTCTCCAGAGAAGGAGACTCCACAACCTCTCTGGGCAGCCTGTTCCAATAATGTCACCCCCACAGTGAAAAGGTTCCTCCTTATATTAATATGGAACTTTCTATGTTCCAATTTGGAACTATTTCCAATGCTTCAGTTGCGCTGAACTCTCTCAAGGAGTTGTATGTCCTTCTGGAACTGAGGGGCCCAGAACTGGACACAATACTCCAGGTACGGTCTCACCAGGGCAAAGTAGAGGGAGAGGAGGACCTTTCTTGTCCTACTAGCCTCCCCCTTCTAATACACCCCAGGATGCGATTGGCCTTCCTGGCCATGAGTGCACACTGCTGGTGCATGGACATCTTGCTGTGATAATAGTTTGAGGACCAGTATTACCTCTCTATACAAGCTTTTTCTTAAAACTGTCTCTGGGAGCCTTGAGAAGGCAGCTAAAGGGAGCAGAAATTCACTTATACGCAACTACCAAAAACCAGACAAAAATCAACACTTTAATAATTCATCATCACTGGCTAAATTATTTTGCTGATTATCCCATCTGTCCCCCTTCCCTGGCTCACAGCCAGCAGTGCTCTGATGGTACTTGCTGCATCCCCGCTGTTATTGTCATTCACACTGATGCACCAACCTTCCACCCTTCAAACAAGAGCAACCCAAGCGTCAAAGACAATTTTGACCCTATGCATGGCACATGGGCTGAGACTCCATAGCCTCACACTGGTTCCTGCAAAACACCTGCTATGAAGAATGAGATGGATAGCACCAATCTTACATATTTCATGCATGGATTTCCCCATGCATCCTTCTTGGTCACCTGCACCGTGTTTCATACCCACAGGAGTCTTTGCAAAATACATTGGCTCAGTCATACACATAAATTGCTTATCCGTACCGCTAGCTTCAATGTCTCCTGGGGGGTATCTGTTTAAAAATACTTAAATCATTGACCCTGAGACTTACAACTTCTTTAGTTATGCTATGAAGTTATTCTCCAAATTTAAATTCTGACCACAAAATAGAAAAGCCCTTAAGAATTTATATTCAGAGACTCAATCTTCACAAGAAGTTTTGTCCAGGCAACTTAAAATTACTTGCCCTCGCTGAAACGAGCAATTGGATGTTGCTTATGTGACTGCAAAATGTTATTGTTGTCACTGCCTAGTGAGCTGTGTGACATCGATGTGGCGAGTCAAATGTGAGGAACCATGCAAAAATGTAACACCTTCCATTGTATAATCTGTGAAACTTTTCATTTGTTCATCTCTGTCTCTGACATGCACTATAGCTATAATTTACAGTCAATGAGCTGGGTGAAGCGTTAGACTGTACATCCAGGAAACTCACCATAGGGAAGAGATGATGCCACTGAGACAGCATTCCCAGAACACATCTTGTGCGAAATACACATTAATCAAAGCAACTCCAACAGTTTCTGGAGGGCAGCAAACTATATAAATATAAGTATATTGTCAAAGCATGTAGGGTGAAAACTAGGAAAGCTAAGGCCTCCTTGGAGTTAAACCTTGAAAGGGAGATCAAGGATAACAGGAAGGGTTTCTTCAAATATATAGCAGACAAAACTAACGTTAGAGACAGTGTGGGTCCACTGATGAATGAGGTGTGTGCCCTGGTGATTGAGGACAGTAAGAAGGCAGAGTTACTGAATGTCTTCTTTGCCTCTGTCTATACTGCTGGAGACTGTTTCAAGGAGCCATAGATGTCAGAAGTCCCAGAGGAAGCCAGGATAAACGAGGAGTCTGCCTCGGTTGATGAGGACTGGGTCAGGGATCAGTTGGGCTGTCTGGACATCCATAAATCCATGTGTCATGACGGGATGCACCCGAGAGTGCTGGGGGAGCTGGCAGGAGTCATTGCTAGGCCACTGTCCATCATCTTTCAGAAATCCTGGGAAATGGGAGAGGTGCCTGAGGACTGGAGAAAGGCAAATGTCACTCCGGTCTTCAAAAAGATTGAGAAAGAGGAACATGGTAACTACAGAGCGGTCAGTCTCACTTCCATCCCGGGAAAGGTGATGGAACGACTTGTTCTTGGTGCTGTCTTCAGGCACATCAAGGATTAAGAGGGTTGTTTGGAGCAGTCAGCATTTCCCCTTTTACCAAAGGGAGGTCATGTTTGACTGTCCTAATAGCCTTTTATGAAGATATAACCAGGCTGGACCGGGAGAAATTTAATGAGATTTAACAAGGACAAGTGTAGGGTATTGCATCTGGGTAGAAACAACCTGAGGTACCAGTATAGGCTGGGGACTGCCCTGTTGGAGAGCAGTGTAGGTGAGAGGGACCTGAGGGGTACTGGTGGACTGCAGAATGACCATGAGCCAGCAATGTGCCTTCGTGGCCAGGAAGGCCAATGGCATCCTGGGGTGTATTAGAAGGGGATGGTTAGTAGGTCAAGAGAGGTCCTTCTCCCCCTCTACTCTGCCCTGGTGAGACTGAACCTGGAATAATGTGTCCAGTTCTGGTCCCCTCAGTTCCAGAAGGACATACAACTCCTTGAGAGAGTCCAGCATAGGACCACCAAGATGATGGAGTGGAACATCTTCCTTCTGAGGACAGGCTGAGGGAGCAGGGTCTCTTCACCTTGGAGAAGAGGAGACTGAGGGGTGACCTCATTAATGTCTATAAATATGTAAAGAGTGAGTGTCAGGAGGATGGATCCAGGCTCTTAGTGTTGGCCAGTGATAGGACAAGGGAAAATGGGTCTAAGCTGGAGCAGAGGAAGTTCTATGTGAATGTAAGGAAAAACTATTTCCCTGTGAGGGTGACAGATCACCGGAACAGGCTGCCCAGAGAGGTTGTGGAGTCTTCTTCTCTGGGGACATTCAAGACCAATCTGGACACATTCCTGTGTGATTAATCTAGGTGCTCCTGCTCAGGCAGGGGTGTTGGACGAGATGATTTTTCGAGGCCCCTTGGAACTTCTAACATTCTGTGATCCTGTGATCAAGTATTGCTCAGCACAATACTGGCCCATGCACACTCTCAGCTGTGTACACAAGGGTGGTTCTTTGAATTTCAGCAACTGAAGAAATGACCAGCTGCACATAAACACAAAACCAGGGTGTTCTGAGAACAAAATTTCCAGTGAATTTCACATTGTCAGAGATGTTCTCCCTATTTCCTTTCATAAGTACCATGTGAAGCTTAAGATAAATGCTTGAAATTATCATATTATATCACACGAGACACAAGAAGGAGAATGTGAAAATCAAACTAGATTTGTGGCTCATTAAATGCTACCCACCTCCTTAAAATGCAGGTGCTCATCTCATTGTGGTTTTGCTGCCTGCCTGTACCTCTGTGCATCACTGTCACACAGAGGATGAGCGTTCTAAAACATCTACAGGTCACCCACTTTGTTCACTTGGCAATGATTTCAGAGGTTATTGCCCAGCAATAATTTATAGAGTCAAATGCAATAAGCTAAGGAGCGATGAATTGTATTTTTACAAGCTAATTTTTCGTTGTCACTTTGTGCTTCTGTGGACTCGTATGCATTTGGCAAGCAAGCATTTACCCTCAGAAGTGTTTCCCTCCTCCCACAGCAGGAGGGAATGATAAGGTTTATGGAGTCCTAAAAATGCTGCACTGAAAGCTGAGAGGAACCTACATTATCCTTATTTACACACAACCTCATCCTTTTGCAGTAGTGTGTTGGAGACAGGAATTGTTCAATAAAAGGAGCTCGGGAACTTTGGGGTTTGGGGCAGTTTACTGGCCTGATGGCTGCAGACGGTTGTCACCTGTCTCCAAGAGGGAGAAGAATCCTGGCCCAAGAGCTGGCAGGTCTCATTGACAGGGCTTTAAACTAGGTAGGAAGGGGGAAGGGGATACAATGAGGCTCACTGTAGTAAAGCAAGTTGCCCACGGCTCTACACCAGATAGGAAGAGTGCAGAGCTCAGCAGTGTGGGGAAGAACTTGGGGATGCTGTCATGCTAGGAGATTGTGGGGAAATACCTCTGGTGTCCCATAGGATCTTGTGGAGACTCATCAGAGGAGGTAATGCTGCTGACCTCCCTTCTGAAACCTCATGTCCCTCTAGGAAACAGTGGGGAAAACTTCAGATAACTCCCACAGGTTTGAGGGAGGGCTCCTCTAGAAACGTGGTGAGTCAGAAAGCCCAGCTGAAGTGCCTTCATACCAATGCAAGCAGCATGGGTTATAACCAGGAGGAGTTGGAAACTGTGATGGCCTTGGGTGGTTAGCAGGGACAGGGAGGTGATTGTCCCTCTCTACTCTGCCCTTGTAAGGCCCCATCCAGACTACTGCATCCAGATCTGGGGGCCCAAATTCAAGGATGTGAGCTGTTGGAGAGGGTTCAGAGGAGGCCAGGAAGATGATCAGGGGGCTAGAAAACCTCCCCTGTGAGGATAGGCTGAGGGAGCTTGGCTTGTTCAGCCTGGAGAAGAGAAGGCTGTGGGGGGACCTCATTACAGCCTTCCAGCACTTAAAGGGAGCATATAGACAGGAGGGGAACTGGATTTTTACAAGGGTAGAGAGTGATAGGACAAAGGGGAATGGATTTAAGCTAGAGGGGGGGAGGTTTATGTTAGATATCAGGGGAAAGCTCTTTATGGAGAGAGTGGTGAGGGGCTGGAACAGATCTGCCCAGAGAGGTGGTGGATGCCCCAACCCTGGAGATGTTCAAGCCCAGGTGTGATGGGGCCCTGGGCAACCTTGTCTAGATCCAGGCCTAGAGATTGGTGGCCCCCCATGTAGCAGGGAGTTTGGAACTGCATGATCCTTGGGGTCCCTTCCAACCCAGACAATTCTGTGATTCTGTGAAAAACCAACAGGACATGGTTTATCACATTGAGGTACATGTGACTTACTCAGCTATACTAATTTTTGTCTTTTCCTGTTTGTTTCCTGCATAGAAACTATACAACTTCTTATGCTTTGTTACATTACTAAATTTGATTGTTTCATAAGACTTTAGAACATTTAAGTACTCTAACTATTCAGGTTAAGTTCTACTTCTACCTTAAGTGACTAAAGATGCATCTTATTCTTTGGCTTCTCAGTGATCAAGACATTCTGTGAGACCTCCGAGACCCAGACGCTACTTTGTGCAGTCTTCCTTGACAGCCTGAGATAAATCATCAAGTACCAGGTTGAAGAAATGATGAGTTAATTTGTTGGAGTCTTACTACCACTTCAAATATAAAACCTACAATTTGAACCCTCAGATCTCTACCCACTGGCATGGAAATATGCAAACTGATGGCACCTTTTCCAGTAGGTAAATATGATTTAAGAAACATTTTATAGATTTATAGAATGACAGGATGGTTTGGGTTGGAAAGGACATCAAAGACCATCCAGTTCCAAACCTCCCTGCCATGGGCAGGGACACCCTCCACTAGACCAGGTTGCCCAAAGCCCCATCCAACCTGGCCTTGAACACTGCCAGGGAGGGAGCAGCCACAGCTGCTCTGGGCAACCTGTGCCATGGACTCACCAGCCTCACAAGGAAGAATTTCTTACTAACATCCAATCTAAGCTCCCCTGTTTCAGTATAAAGCCATTACCTTTCATCCTGTCACTCCCTGCCATTATAAACAGGCCCTCTCCATCTTTCCCGCTGGCCCCTTCAGGTACTGAAAGGCTGCTCTAAGGTGTCCCTGGAGTCTTCTCTTCTACAGGCTGAATGAGCCCATATCTCTCAGCCTGTCTTCATAGGAGAGGTGCTCCAGCCCCCGATCATGTTTGTGGCCTCCTCTGGACTCAGAGGAGTGGGGGGATTATAGTGTTATACATGTGCCCAAGCCAGTCAGTCTTAAGAGCAAATTGCTCATTTACATTTCATCAAGGCCCTGAAAAATGATCTTCAAAAAGTGAGGAACAAAATCAGTGCAATACCAACTTCCAGAGATTTAACTTTTTTTTCAGGCTCAACCATTGATACCTTAGCAAGGACTCCAAGCTTAATTATTCTTGCTTGTCTGCCTGTAGCACTCATGTTGAGAATCAAATCACCATGTTGGATCTGCATTTTGGGTACTCAGTTCTGTGAGCCACAAGTTACGCCACCTTTACATTTAGCTAAAGATATTCTTAGCCTGCAGCTCTAGTTTTTGTATCCTATATCACTGCTCAAAGGAAAAGGGATTGACTCAGAAGCAATTCTATTGCATCGGGGACCAATCCATACAAACCCCCACTCCTCACACTTTTTCATTTGTCATGCATTTTTTTAGAATTATTTTAAGCTTTTCAAATTCCTAGCTGAAGTTTTCAGTCATGACAAATACAATGTCTCTTAGTCCACTTTTGAGGTTCCAAGTACCCTGCTGCTGGTTTTGTCAGTTTAACTTTCTTTTAAGAGCTTCCTAAGTATCTTTTCTTGTAGATGATCTGTATATATTTTTCTCTGATTTCCAGAAATCGTGTCAAGCTGACCTAATCAAATACAAAACTAAATTCTTTGTAATATCTCCCTTTGTTAGGAAGCAGAATTTTCAATAGGAATGAATTCAACCTCTTCTGTCCTCAAATTAAAGTGCTTTTTGACATGTAGGCAGTGCCCTGTGGTATTGGGATAGATGGCTATACAATATCTGTCCGTCTGTCCACTTATATCTCAATTATTACTTTAGCTGAGTTCTTCATGAGCACTGAAGTAAGCATTGCTCCTCAGAACACCCAGTGGCTTTGTGAGGAGGAACTTCATTATGTCTGTGGGGAATGAATGGACAAGACAGGTTAAGAGCTAAACCCTAAAGGTACTTAAGGCTTGCAACACTGAGATGAACAGCATCTAGGGGCACTGAACTGAGGGTATTCTTGCCACCAGGTCAGTCAGCCCTGGGGAAAATCAGGTGATTATGGAACTGATCCTGAGAAACTTCTGAAGCTATCAAAGACCTAGTTTAAGAGGGAAGAGTTAGAAATTAAATGCCTCTGTGGGTTCCTGCTCTAAAGAGTTTCTACATTTGTTACAACAAAAATAATTGAAATCATTGGAAGCTGTTTATCGAAAATATCTGAAAAGTTGTGATATGCCTAAGGTATAGGAGGGGGAAATCTGTGTTGAAATTAGAACAGAAAACTAAACCAGGTTTCCTAGGTTTTTTTCCTGGCACACAGATCTATCGTAGCTACAAGTGGACCCTTGTTGTCCCCTCACCTAGTTGCTCTACTTAGCAAGATTTTTCAGTTAGGCATTGCTGAAGTCCATAGTATCTCGTCTGTAGAATTGCTTATAGCACAGTAGCTTTGCACAATTGTAGATATGTGGGATGCTGAGAGACCCAAGGGGTCTGGGGACTAACCATTGCTTCCTGAGATCATCGTTGGCATCTCCCTGGACTTTGGCCTTTGTTGCCGAAAAAGATATCAGGTGTCCCTTGTCTACATGAACTAAAATGAGTCCTCTTAATGTATCCTGCCCGATCCCTGAGCACGTTTACCTAAGCATCTGTGCCAGGAGAGATGATGAGAAGGATAATATTGTTTTCCTTGAACTGCTGATCATCTTTCCTAGTATTAATTGGTGTGAACTGATGGAAGCATGATTTCCAGTTGGGTGCTCCTGCATTAAAATCTAGGATAGAAAGCTGAGAAGAAGCTAACACTGGTACCTCTGTATGAGTCACCATACCTACGTGCTCAGTAGCCTTTTGCCAAAAATAGTTTTCCCTAATCATGAAAGAATAGGATTTAACTATTTTATTTTTAAATAACCATTCATTTTCACAAATGCCTTTAATACCAGGAATTGTTAGGAAGCTATTGACACTGTTTTCAGAGACGTCTGCTGGTTTTCTGTAGTCATACCATGTTATCCAAGACAAATTATTTTGTATCCCCTCTATAAAAGCATGATGACCAAAGCTGCCTTTGCCTCAGTAAACACATCTGAACATACCATCTTTGCCATGACATGTGCTCAAGATAATGTAGCTACAGAGAGACATCTTTTTGGTTTTCTCTGCCTGGTTAAAATATCTATAGCATGATATATTGAGGAGAACCTGTTGATGCCAAGAAATCAAATTATCTGGAGTAGTACGGTGTAGAATCTACCATCTAGTTGGCCAAGAAGAAACAGCATCTGGGAGGACTGAGATTACAGTCCACAAATAGATTCCCTAATGTCTTGTCAGCCTTCTGCCCTGGTGAAATCTGGCAACATGCTGGAAGGTACTGCTAAACCAGTGTTCAGAGACCTTAAGCAGCAGAAGTCATGGTGGGATGATAACTTGACTAGTATTTCTCCCCAGTTGTTGCTTTTTGTTTGTTTTCTTCATATAACCCCTTTGATTCTCAGACTTTTCTTATTTTATGCTAATCTTTATTAGCATTCTCTACCATTTCAAAATAATTGTTTAGCAACCTGATCTAGTTGGGGGTGTCCCTGCTTCTTGCAGGGGGGTTGGACTAGATGACCTCTGGGAGTCCCTTCCAACTCTAGCTGTTCTATGATTCTATGATTCTATATAAAGGCAAAAAACATCACATTACATTTTCATGGTCACAATACCCCAGGAAACGCTACAGGCTTGGGGCAGAGTGGCTGGAGAGCTGCCTGGAAGAGAAGAACCTGGGGGTTTTAGTTGACAGCCAGCTGAACCTAAGGCAGCAGTGTGCCCAGGTGGCCAAGAAGGCCAATGACATCCTGGCCTGTATAGGGAAGAGCGTGAGCAGCAGGAGTAGGGAAGTGATTGTCCCGTTGTACTCAGCTCTGGTGAGGCTGCACCTTGAGTACTGTGTGAGGTTTTGGGCCCCTCATTACAAGAAGGATGTTGAGATGCTAGAGTGTGTCCAGAGGAGGGCAACAAAGCTGGTGAAGGGTCTGGAGCACAAGTCCTATGAGGAATGGCTGAGGGAGCTGGGGCTTTGTAGTCTAGAGAAAAGGAGACTGAGGGGAGACCTTATTGCTCTCTACAAGCACCTGCAAGGAGGGTGAAGAGAGATGGGTGTCAGTCTCTCTCAGGTAACAAGCAATAGGATGAGACAAAATGGTTTCAAAATACACCAGGTGAGATTTAGGTTAGATATCAGGAAGAATTTCTTTACTGGAAGGGCAGTCAGGTATTGGAACAAGCTGCCCAGGGAAGTGGTAGAGTTACCATCCCTGGAGGTATTTAAAAGGTGTGTAGATGTTGTGCTTGAGGACATGGTCTAGAGGTGGATTAGGCAGGGTTTTGCTGTGGTTGGACTTGATGGTCTTCACGGTCTCTTCCAACCCAAGTGATTCTGTGATTCTAAGTGAAGGGTAAGAAAACAATGATTTTGCTGGAAGGATGTGACAACAGGAGGGCAGGACCAGGTACAGCCACAGGTCCTGACACAGAGGACAGGCTGATACTTCAACAAAGATACTGACAAATGGAGCATTGGGAACAGCAGCTTCAGTGTATTTGGGAGCAAAACAGAAAAGGGGTTTAAAATTTAAATGGGACAAGGAAATAAAAACAATAACGATCCTTACTGAAGGACACAGCATTCAGAATACGTAATTAAACCCAGAAGTTTTAAGTGTTACCTTTGTCAATAGTAACTGTGAGGTACCCTGAGAAGAGCCTCTGGGTAGATCTTTTTGTTGTTTGTTGCAAGTAGCTTGCCATTCTCTGTCCATGACTGAGTGAGTTTCCACATGCAAATGTGCAGAGTGTTGTAGCAGTGTTAACACTTGATGTGACACCAGCTAGAAGATATAACCTGGATTTTTTTATTTTTTTTTAAACGTACATGCAAAGTTGTGCAAAAACGTTCAGGTTTGTCAATCCTGTTTTCAGTGCTTTTGATCCTAGAGCTTTAATATTCCTTTAGCAGCTAGTTTGGTCACAAGATAGGACAGTTAGAGTGGAGCATCCTACTGGGCTCCGGGTATTTGACCAGAATCGGAGCAGCACCTCAGCCCATCTCTTGGGGTGCTTTGGCACAGACATGATGTACTAGCAACTGTTCCAGAAACACAGAGGAATCCAGGCACTCCCAAGAAAGCTGCTAAATAAGCACTGATTCTAGATTCTCAGTGCTTTTTCTTTCACTGGTATGAAAGATCAAGCACAGTAAGACCTAATCATGTCCTGGCTATAGCTCTGCCAGAAAAACACCATACCCATTCCTTGAAGAATTATGCTTTCTTTGGATACGTGTCCAACAGATTCTTTCTAGTTTCTCTGAAGTCAGCCAAGGTATTAATGGAGTAGAAATGCAGTCAGAGAGTTGTGTCAGCTCTGTATAACTTCTGTAAGTTAGTTATATAGTTTTTATGTGAGAATAGACATTTAAACCTGTCGTCTTGACATTTCGCTCCCTGATAGTTCTCAGGTATGTTCCTGAGCAGCGAAGCATGACAGTGCCACACCACACATCTCCCAGGCAAGTCCAATGTCATGCTTCTACTGATACCTCTTCTATAGCTTCACCTGGCATCAGCCACAAACATTGCAGCTGGCTGGTTTGTTTCTAAGAAAATGAAACTAACCCTTGAACTCAAAGACCAGTAGAATGTTTTGCTGAAGGATTCATTAATCAAGCCCCTTAAATAGCGCCTTGATAGTTAGGACATATCATAGACAGAACTTGGTGCTGGTAATAGTTACAGGAAATTTAGACATAAGCTTACAAGCTGAACATTTGTCCTTTGATAACAGGGAGTCAGTTGATGTTGAATCGCTTACAATTCCTAAAAATAAGTGGACAAAAATTGTAGAACATGTAGAGCTAACACCTAGGTAGCAGATGTCACCACACCAAAAATGACATGCAATTCTTGCGAGGGACACTGCCAAGCCAACCAACTAAAGCAAAAGGCCAGAGAACCAGTCAGACCTCCCACGGATAATATGTCCAGTTCCCACCACAGTAAAAGATTTAAGTCCTAAAAGACTTCAGAGACACTGGTCTATGTGACAGCTGGGAAAAAAAGATAAATTTTAAATCAATATAAATCTGTTACCTGGTTGCACAGAACATCTGTGCACAGAACATCTGTGCAACCAGGTAACAGAAACAGTGGACTATGAAAACTATTTTGGGGGGGGGGGAGGTTCTCCCCCAAAATATGAGAGAATATGAGGAAACACATGTGAGGAAGTGTTTCCTCACATCATCACAATGATTACAAACATTTTGAGAAATCAGTGTATGATGTTCAGAGAAAGACAAGAAGACACTTCTCACATAGATCATCATCTGCTGCCAAATAGGGAAACCTGAAAGATGAGTCAAAGGGGAATAAACATCAGATATGTTGCAAAAACATTTCTTCAACAGGTATTTCAGTGTGCTATATTTAGCTCTTCTTGAGCGATCTCCTGCCTTAAACTACCTTTTTATTTACTGTAGCAATACTTGTATAGTCCATCCTGCCAGTAAATGATCTGGATTTCTAAAAAGCTAACCAAGCTAGAGCTGTAACAACTTAATAGGGCTTCTGGCCTCAATTCAGGGTGCATAGAAGGGCAAAATGATTGAAAAGTATTGGTAGGGTAAAGTAGCTTGTGCTAGTTCCCTTCAAGTCAAGTTGAATGGAGGGCACAGAGAAATAGTGTAGAACATAATGGAATAATGGCTCTAAATATAGCTTCAAGGAGAAGCTATAATACAGAAGATTACAAAATTAAATGTTTTTGAAGGAAGAAAGCAGCCCAGAGAGAACTCCACAGACATGGAGCAGTGCACACAACAGGTTCTACAGCCCACTGCAGAGAGCTAGTTATGCTAGGATGGGACAAGTCAGTGCTGCCCATCCTGAAAAATCTAGCTTTTCTCCCGCAGAAAAGCAGTGAGGATTACAGAAGATGAGATGGGAGGACACTATGCACAATATGACAAATACGTGCACAGCTCACACAACTTCTATTGAGGAAAATATTATATTGACATTGACACCACTTGTCTCCTTTTCATCATTACTTCATAAACAAACTCTCTGCTGGTGAAAGTGAGAGGGTGTTGCATTTTTTTTATCTGCTTGCTGTCTGTCCCAGAAACTGCAGAAATATTGAGAAAGGCGATGTATGAAGTTAATTTGCAACATCAGTACTAGCAAAACCTCCAGCAATCCTTGTCATCACCCAAACTACCTGGAAGAAGGCTTGTTGGTAGCTGTTTGCAGCTGTTCTGCATCCCTGTCATCCTCATCACCCAAAGGAGAAGTCAAACATGGAAAGTTGCCTGCGCTCTACCACTGAAGTCATGCAGTAGAAATAGCTTCCCCTCTTTGCCTAGGCAGCAAATGCCAATCCCAACATGGGGCTGCATTAGAAACTGTGTGAAATGCTGCATTGCTGCTACATCGCTGCTACATCAAGTATGAGTTTCACTGAGCATCTCAGCTGCTGGAAGACAGAAACAGACTGACCTGGTGACTTTAGACATCTGCGGAGTTCAGGCAGCAGCTAGGCAATGATTTACGGTAACAGTTTGGTATTTAGGTATGGATGCTTCATTTCAATCCTGCTTTAGTATCTAAGTCCAAAGAACTCAATATCTGTAATGTGTTCCCCCAACACTGAGGCTTCTCATGCACAACAACAACAAAGGAACAATGGAGTTATTAACACCTCCTCAAAAGCAGGGGATGGCTGCTGTAACAGAACCTGACGAATACCAAATCTGGGTTTTTATTTTTTTTTTTTTTGTCACATGTTGCTATGACAAGTGATCCTGAAAACAACTAATTTAACTGAGACATATGGGGAGGATGAATTAGAAGCCTCTTTTATTTCAATTTATTTATGTATCTAGGAAGAGTTGGACCTTGATCCCATCAAGGTGGAATTAATCACCTAAAAAAAAAAATCCCTTTAATTTTAGTGGAGCTACTCCATGTACAAATAACTGCACCTCAATGAAACAAGGGGTACATGGTGCAGCCCAGGACTTCAGCTGGTCCCTCCATGAACTGCTGTGCATTTCCAACATAGCAGAAAATGGCTGGGAAACATTATGTTTGAAACCAGGAAGAAGTTCTCAAAAGCCTCAAGCAGCAGGTGCCAATATTCAGTGCTGCACAAAATCCCTATGTAGATATGTAGGAGCTGCTGCTGTCCCTTTAACTTTGCACCAAACAGCTCAGCCATCTCGGATGCTGGACTAGGAGCTTGGCCAGCAGCAGATCCTCCTTCAGGCAGCTGGAGCAGTGGTGGCTCGCTGCAGCCTTGTAAGGGAAGAGAGGACTTCCTTGGGCAAGCTGGACAGCAGCGTCATAAGACCTGTCACAAAAGCTGATTTATCTGCAGCAAGGTCTGGGCCTGACAATGTGAGGAACAGCAGGCCTCAGCTGAAGCCAATGGCGTTATATCATGGAAGAGCTTTGCCCACACACAGAAAGGTCCTTAGGCATCAATTCCAAAAAAACCCACAGAACATTCAATCCAGGACAGTCCTTTCCCAGAATTGGCAGGGTCTGCAGGGCCACTGAAAGGCAGGATAAGTGCAGGATTTCCTGGAAAAGTGAGAAAATGATCTGGGGAAAACTCAAAATCATATGTAATTCAATTAAAACGTGAGCCAAAGTTACCTGCAGATTCATGTTGTGCACAAACAGACTAGGTAGGAATTCTGCCAGGAAATAACAAAAGGGATCCAGGGGTTATGGCAGATGAGGGATGAAATGAGTCACTTCTGACCAGCATAAGCTGAAGGTGAGCTTGTAAAAGAAAGTCATACAGGTCCTCTGTTTTGTGTTGACAAGGCCTCAGCTGGATAGACATGTTTAGTAAGGGACATTAAAAAAATCCAGAAGAAGAAATCTTAAACTAGAAGAGTCTAAATCCCAAGATTTTTGAAGAAAATAATTGAAAGAACTGGTGTTTATTCTGAAGGAAGTTACTGATATTACATTAGTTTTCAAATGCCTGAGGCTGCAGCATAGAGGAAGAGAAGAATCTGTTCTAACGCTCTGTGCTGGGATGGTATGGCCTGAAAATACAGCAAGAAAACTTCAGATTGCCAAAAAAAACCCCAAAAGAACCAAAGCCAAAAAGAAAACTAGAAAGAAAAATCTACTATTAGGGACAGTAAAGCATGTGTATGGGTTGTGGTTGCTGTGGAGTCACCAGCATAAAAGCAGCTTTTGGTGACCCATCAACATTGGAGAGTATTTTAAAGTGCTTTCCAGTCTCTTTCTGACAGAATGCACCATGTTAAGACAAAACTGATCAGCACCACAGCATGTAACAAATGGGTGGGAGCCTGACCCCATGGGAACAAGTTTTTTAATAGATTTCAAGGTGGGGTTTTTTTATTTCCTGGGTCATATTCCCAGTAAACTCTGCAGGAACTTGTGGGTGTCCTGAGAGATATCACAAGAAAGGTAATGTGTATGTTCATCCAGAGAGAAGCATGAAACGGTGAAGATCCTTAGAGGAGATCTCAAGTATTGGAAAACAACATTTCAGTTTAAACACTCACGTTCACATCTCCTCCTGTAAAGCCCAAAGGAAACATATGAAAAGAAAACAAATTACAGTCAGAGAAAACAAAACTCCCTCTTTCTGGCTTACAATTCCTTGGACCAGGTCTTCACAGGGATTGCTGGTGCAGCTGCCAGCAATTCCCTCACCCCAGCCCCAGAAAATAGCTTGGAGCATCAAAATGACAAGAAGGGAAAAAAATACTGAAGAAACCTTTTTGGCCAGATGGTTGTTGGCTTGTAACAGTATTGCTCTTCATTATTTTTGTGGTTGTTGCTTGTATTATTTCAGCCTTATAGACTTCCACTTGTGACAAACGTAAGAAAGCACAAAATAAAACTGTCACTGGATAATTTATAAGAGACAAGATGCAAGCAAAAACCAAGCTATTGTTATGCTCACACCGACAAGAAACAGGCACAGAAACTTGAAGTCTGTGCAGTTCTCCATGTGAAACCCTGCTATTGCTTTCCAGCACACAGGGGCTCCACAGCAGCAGCTTCACGTTGAGCCGGTTGCAGTGTCGAGGTGTTTGCAGCTGGTGTGAGATACATCAGTGCCCACATCTGCAGGGGCACTCAGATTTACCCTCTCTAGCTTGGAGACTTTGATTAATGAAGCTGTGGTAACTGGCACAGCCTGTAATGCTCACCCAAAGACATGCTGGCATCTGCGGCCACCCCTCTGCCTTGAAATGTGTGTTTGTTGTAGCTGGATGAGCACAAACCTTAAACCTGAGCTGCACCAACAGGAGTTTGCTATGTAGACACTGTCTAACATGAGGTGGGAATTCTGTGCCAGAGCTGAAACCACACAGCTTTCCACCACATCTCACCAAGCAATCACAACAGCCTCTCTGTCTTTTTTATTTTTGCCGGTGTTGCCCCATTAAATTCTGCCTACTTGAGGGTCATACTGAGCACACATTGTTTGCCAGGTATCTGAAAGACTCTCAAACAGCTTAAGTACCAAAATTTCTTTCCTGCTCAATCTGTTTCCATTGTAAATATCAGCAGATCAGCCATCCCTGGGTTGGGGTTACTTTTGTTTTAAGAATGAAGTTTTGACACAGTTTCCATAAAAACCACCACAGGTAGCTTAATCAATGACCACAAGAGGTTCCACACCGATGTGGGAAAGAACTTCTTCCTGGTGAGGGTGATGGAGCACTGGAACAGGATGCCCAGGGGGGTTGTGGAGTCTCTCTCTTCTTCATCCTGATGGGTCTTGATGCCTACCTGTGTGACCTCCTCTAGGAAATGTGCTTTGGCAGGGGGGTTGGACTCAATGATCTCTTGAGGTCCCTCCCAACCCCTACCATTCTGTGATTCTGTGAATAAGTTCTTTACCCTACACTGGGAAGAGTTTACTCCCTGCATGTTATTTCCCCAAACACTGACAACTTTGAGGGTTGAACAGAATTTCTTTAGGCACAGCAAAGTGATGGCTTTGTTGACACTGGGAGTGGAATGGGGGAAACTTTTAAAGGCAATTTAAGAAATCACAGGGTCGGAGCTTCAGACCAGGCGAAACCTGTTCCCATTTGTTTTTTCAGCTGCAATATGACTAGCAGTTCTTTTAGACTGAGCTCAAAGTGCAACCTATTTAATGCCCAAAATACAGAAGCTGTGGCTGTTTTTGCAAAGTTAATGACAGTTTATCTGACAATTTCAACCATGTCATATTCTGCGGGTCTCAGTCAGTTTTAATAACATCTGCAACCAGGAAAACAAAAACAAAACAAAAAAAAACCCAAAACAAAACAAAAAAAGTTTTATTTTGACTGGAGATTTATTTTGCTTTTGGAATTTGGTCCTTCCTTGCTGATTTATAGTGATGGATTGGGGAAAAAAAAGAAGTTAGAATTTTGGTTTTCTGAGTTTTAACCTATATTCATTTCACATGACCCCGGATAAAATCTGTACAGCAATGGCAACCCAGGTTCAGGAGTGCCAGAATCCTGTGAGCCAAATGTCTTGGTGACATTTCAGGTCTAGAAGACAGTTATATTTTGCCAAACCATTTTCTCACAGAAGGCTGAATTCATAGTTCATTTAGTTCATACTAAAAATGGAAGATGCTTTTTTTCCCTGGGTCTCGATTAACCATGAAGTGAAAATTCTCCTAGTTAGGCATTGACAGGCACTGAGGCAAGTCCAATAGTCAGGGTATCATGCCCTAATATTTTGAGTCCTGCAGACACTTGATTAAATTCAAAGCATATATTTGTATGTGCTTTTGCATACAGAACTGTGCATATTTTACAAATTGTCTTTATATAAATATAGGTGTACAAGAGGAGACCCCAAAAAAGTGTTTTTTTCTGATGAAAAAGGGGGTTAAGAAACCTCCACTCTATTTCTACTTACTTTAGCCTTTTCCAGGATAAGAACACAGTGAGTGCATCTGGTGCACTGGCAGGTTGGCACTCCAGTCCCTCGCTTGTCATCTTCATACTGTCTGAGGTCAAACTCCAAGATCTTTATGTAAAAGATTAGTAAATCACTGTGTAGTGAGCAATAACGTAAATGAAAGCAATACTATTTTTTATTAAAATATATGATAATTTTTGCCCTTGTATCTAATAAATAGGTCCAGAGCAAGAAAGTTGGGTGCAACCCTCCAGATTAGGAAATGTGGAGCCCATGGAGGGGTAGCTGAAGCTTTGGGGCAGACAATGCTTGGTGGATTCCCCCAGGCATAGACTTCTCTGGTGACAAGGACACACAGACGCCTTCCCAGCACAATCCTAATCCAAAAAGTGCTCTTTCTGATATAGAAACAAGGCATCCCCATTCCCTAAGAACTTGGGAGGCAGATCTGCAGACCTTTCAAACAACATTATTGCCTACCTGTCCTCCACAAAAACCCAGTAACACAAAAAACATTTCCCAACCATAAATAGGAAATGTATTTACTCTGTTATTCTGAGTCCTCCTTAGATCCCATGTAATTTCACAAACCTTCCTGCCTGCAGCTGGATACAAAACTTCTGGGGAATGATAACTCACAGAGCTTGCCAAAAGGCCACCTGCTTGGTTGAAGAATTATCACTAAATCTCTGAAAAGTCCCTGTTCCTTCCTGAGCTACAATGTGCAAATTGCAGCAGTGGCTTTAGTGAAAACTGCTTATTAAAAATGTTAAAATGTAGCATAAATCATTGTGGTTTTTCTAGGTAACTAGCAGTTTCAGCTTAGCTTCTAGAGGCCCAGAAACCCTGTGGTCAGTGTACTCCCATCACCCATTAGCCTGGCAAGGCTCAAGAGCAAGGGAAGGAAGTGAATAGGCACAAGGCCATGTCACTTTCCTGAGAATAAAGCCCAGTGACTGAAGTAATTCAACCCTCATGACCCTACCAGGATTTGAGTAATGCCAACACCACAAGAAGAAACCAGACATCAGGCAGATAAATGTAGGTCACAAGGATGGTGAACACTAAAATGAGATTTCCGATCTATAAATGGGGCAATGGGCAGATACTTTTCTGATGTGAGATTGGGGGTGGAAGGGAGGGGAGGTGTTTAAAATACAGCCTGACAGTGCTGCAGCTGTCACTCTTTAGTGAGTCAGTGTTCACTCTTGCAGCATGACTTGAGGAAATGTCTCCAAACCAAAATCATGTAGCCTGTCCAAGGTGTGCTGCTGCTGTGTCTTGCTGTGATGCTGCAAGATGGTGGGACAGGTTGATGGAATGTTTTGTTCTTTTATTCCTGTAAAACTGACACAGATGTTAGACCAGTCTGAAATGAGAGCTGTTTGAGAGACAATAAACTGGTTTAACATGGGAGAGCCAAAACAAATGGAGCTGAGGGTTATATTCTCCTTTGTCCTCACAGGCTTGTTAACTAAAACCAGAGCAGCTGAGAAATGGCATGAGGTGGAGAAGCCACCATGTATGTGCAGACCTGGACAGAGATCTGGACCCAGTATAGAACGTTTAAGTTTGGAGAAGACCTCTAAGATCATCATGTCCAATGCTTATGCTCTCTCCTGTCCTGACATGGTCCCTTCAGTATCCTTATCTCTAAGTTGGAGAGATATGGATTTGATAAGTGGACTGTTCAGTGAAAAAGGAATTGGCTGGATGGTTGTATCCAGATGGTGGTGGTCAGTGTTTTAATGTCCAAATGGAAAATGGTGACAAGCGGTGCTCCTCAAGGGTCCGTACTGGGACCAGTATTGTTTAATATCTTTATTAATGATACTGATAGTGCACCCTTGATTTAGTGCACCCTTGGCAAGTTTGCAGATGATACAAAGCTGAGTGGGTGAGGTTAATATGCCAGAGGGATGGGATGCCATCCAGAGGGATCTGGACAGGCTGGAGAAGTGGGCAGAGGTGAACCTCATGAGGTCCAACAAAGCCAAGTGCAGGGTCCTCAACCTGGGTTGGAACAACCACCGTTATTCATACAGGTTAGGAGATTATGTGCTGCAAAGAAATTCTCAGGAAACGCTCAGGGGGGGAGTGGATTAAAGGATCTTTAAAGGTCCCTTCCAACCTAACACATTCTGTGATTTGCTACCTGCACAGGGCAGAGGACAGGGTTGTGCCCTGTCCCTGAACTGGGTTTAATCTTCAGGGCTGTTGAAACAAATTCCCTGCTCTATTTTTCAAGCCCATACATGTCCAAAAAGACCCTTTGCTCAGAGGCTTCTCTCAGAAATCTCTGGGTCTATTCTTTTTGAGTAAAGAAAATACAGCACAAGACCTGTGCAAATCTACAGCACTGTGTGGCTTCTGGAATTGGGAAATATTTCTGTTAATGAAGAAATAATGAATGAAAACAGAGTCCGTATAATTCTCTCTTCTTTTTACAAAATCTCAATAAATCTAGTACAACTTCAGAAGCAAAGGAAAGAAGAAAAAAAAAAACATTTCTCATATTTACCTATAACTTATTAAAGCTAATGGCAATTAAAAGGAAAACAAAAATGTCCAATTAATTTGAATTTTGGCTGGAAATTCAGAGTAGGTTCTCTGCTTTTCTCTCTTGATTTCTCCCACCCCTGATGAGCCTTGCTAGCTATTCCAAAACAGCTGTTGCAAAACCCACATCAAATATAGATGAACAAGGTTTCATTGGGAAAAAAAAAAATTGTACAGGATAGGAAACAAGAGAAAAAGAATTTGGAGTCATCTTTCTAGAAACAGGGTAACACAAGAGTACCTGAAGTAGGGTGAGCACAATCCATTTCATGCTTGGAGTGTTAGCCCTAGGGGTGACAGCAGGTGTAGACTTTTTTAGACTTAAATGTTTCCATATTCAGGGATTTAAAACATCGAATTATACATGAGATATGACTTCTTTTACAGAACTTCATTCTGATGCTACTAGAGAGAATCAATGTATCTTTCTAAATAAATGTTAGACAATATTCTAGGCAACTTTTTAACATTGCTTCATCAACTTAGAATAATATTTCCTTCTGCTACATAAAAATGTGACATTCTGCAGTCTCCAGTCTTCCCAAATAGAAGTGGGCCCATTTTTGTTTGCCTGTATTGGTTTGTCTGCTTGGGGCTTTTGCTAGGCTGCTTATTCCTTCTTTATTTTCCTTGGCTGGGAAAAGAAAATAAACAAATACTGGAAAACTGCTGTGTTTAGATGAGAGGGAAGTGATTAATCCCAGATCTAGAAGCCATGCATAAAAATTAATAAATTTCCCAAAATCACCAAGGGAAATGCAAAATGCTGAAGTCTCGGAAGGTTTCTTGCAGCCCTTCAATTACAGGCACACAGAGCAGAGGCTTTACAAATGTGGCTGGTCCAGGATCCCAAAAGGATGCTTTGGACAGATACAGAAATCACTTTCAATCACCGAGGCTTGTAAACACAGATAAAGGTATCTGTAATATAACCAGAGAGTTACAGAATTATTGAGTAGTTTTGTTCTGAGTAGCTCAGCAGATCATCTGGTCCAGCCTCCTGGTCAGCGTAGATCCAGCCCTGATAAAGTGGCTCAAGGCTTTATTCAGTGTTTGTTTGGTTGGTTTTGTTTTTCAAAATCCTCGAAGTTGAGAACTGCAGAGCCTCTGTGAGCGATCTGCGAGCGCTTGGGCACACCCAGAGGAAAATCGCATTCCCTGGTACCTAACCTGGATTTACCTTCCTGGAGCTCGTGTCCATTGCCCCTTACTCTCCTCGCGTGATGGGGATGCGTGACTGTTTGAAGGCTCTGACACAGCACTTGCCGTGGGTTTTGGACTGAGGTTTTCCTCTCCGTGCTTCACAGGAAGCACTGCACGGGAGTGCCCGACTCAGCCCGAGGATCAGCCAGGAAGCCTGGTGTGTGTCTATATGTACATGGCGCACATGTATGTATTACAGAGCTGCTCGCGTATATACACAACGCGTATCTGTACACTCACACTGAGACGTGCCCGAAACCACGCGTGCGTGGGTGGAGCGCGGCCCGGCGGCTGAGGTGGCGGGCCCGGGCAGCGCGGGCGCCAGGCGCCGGGAGCGGGCAGCTCCTGCCCCCGCGCGGAGCTTCGCGCTCCTGCACACACACACACATGCACACACGAAACGAATAGAAACAGTTCAGAACAGGTTGTTTAGAGCAGTTACTGGAACCAATGTCTGTGCGGTTCAGGGCTCCCCGGTTCAAGGACAGGGAGCTACTGTAGAGGGTCCAAAAAAGGGTTATGAAGATCAAAGAATCAGAGAATCACAGAATGATGAGGTTAGAAAAGACTTTAAGATCATCAAGTCCTGCCTTACCTGTCCTCTCCTATTTCATATCCCTGAGAACCTCATCTACCCATCTGTTAAATACAGCCAGTGATGGTGACTCAACCACCTCCCTGGGCAGCCTGTTCCACATCCCAACAACTTTTTCAGTGAAGAACTTTTTCCTAACATCTACAAGATGTTAATCTTGTATTTGCATAACGGTAAGGCCTTAGCGTACCTAATTTATATGGTTTTGTGCAATTTACTTGTCCTGAATGAGCCACGTGGGGTTAGATGACAGTATTGTGGGCATTATAAGAGTGATCTCAGGCCAAGCAAACTTCACATTCCTTCGTCAGTTCCATACACATTTTAGTTAGGAGTACACTTCAACCTACTTTGAAGGTAACATGTGGCAACAGTCTTCATGCCTGGCTTTTTCTGGACAACTTCATCCAAATAATCCAAGTGGGAGGCAGGTTTTGGCTTCCATTAAGGGTTGTGGTCATGCCTGGCAGACAGATCGCCTGCATAGTCCCAGGAAAATAGAGAACATGATTGTAGGATTAGACAGCGAGACACCAGATCATCGGGGGCTGACAGATTTTTATTTTGCTGATGCCAGGCAGGACATTCATTGAATTCACTGCAGCCACAGCCTGAGGATGCGAGAAAAATATGAACCAGGCTCTAAGATTTTAATTTGCTAGGGATGCAACATGCTGAAGAGGATTTATCTGTATTGCAGTTGTTTACAGCCATTTCTAGTGCTAAGGATAACTTCTCCCAACAGAAACTGCGGTTTTATGGGCCTGTTTGTAACACTCAAATCCTTTTACACTGTAAACAAGAAGAAATAAGGAAGTGGTTCTGATTTCCAGAACTGAGTTTACCCAGACAAGTGGGATTTTTTGGTTGGTTCCCTGTCCCTCCCTTTTAACAGCAAGATTTCTGGAAAGCTGATGCACTTAATGCAATTAGGGATCTTGACAAATGTAGCATACAAAGATAAGTAAATTATAATTATTACTGAATCAATACATCTATTTCCTAACTGTACTTATTATTTCAAACCTCTGGCCATGATATAATGAGTTTACATTGACAGGGCCAAGACACTGCTGTGGGAAATTATTGTTTCTAAGCTCATTGTTGGTTAGGAAAAGTGTGGATGAAGGATCGTTGAAATTCAGATAGGAAATAAAGTTGTTAAAACATTTACTTTATTGGAAAGAGAATGATACCTCATGTACTTACATACCTGGTTAAGATATTTACAGGGATGGACTTAGCAGAAGATTGGGATGAGTGTGACTCTTGTGGACAGTGTGACCCTAACAGAAGGGAATGTAATAAGAGAGAGAAGAGGTGGTATGCTTCTAGGCTACGTCAAATCCTCTCTTACATTTGTTTTGGTTAACACCACAAAAATGTGTTATTGCAGCTCAACTAAGTTGATGATGAGTTGGCAATGGTTTCTTTGCCTGTTGTCCACATGTGGGTACTCACTACTGATGGGTTTTGGTAAAGAAGGAATTGTGTGTCTAACTCTCCTGAGATGTCTGATGGACCATACACCTCAGAAGTTGTAGAGGCTGTCTTTCAGACAGTCACCACGACTTCAATTATATTGGAAGTATCCTTTGGTTTTGCTTTGTAAATTTTGGACAAGAAATTGTCAATTGTTTCTGAACTTTGTCATTAGTGATTACGGGATGGTTCTCGCTGGGCTCTGGGAGCCTACCCACAGCCCTGCACTGTGTCTTAGCCCCCACTGTCATAGTTCCCTCTTACTCACCAAGTCACCTGAACAGAGAAACACCTAAGGTGGCCTTTGAAGACTAGTTCCTCCGGGGTCTTTTCACCTTTCCTTTTTGAATGAATTTACTTTGGACAAACAACTATGGGTTTGTGTCACACAGAACAGTGTGTATATAGGTATTTTCAGTCCCACTATAAGGTTAATTTCTCTGGGTACAGAGGAAGTCAAATTCATTCTTTGTGTAATGTCACTGACGTCTCTGGGATGGATTAATTTGCCTTAGTGTCTGCAAAGTCTGGAGTAGCAGCTCTGCTACAATGTGCCCCATGAATCCAAACATAATTTACCTGCCAGAAAGTCCAGGCTGCCTTTGCTATAGCCTGTTAAATAACATGGATATCTACTACCATCTGTCTTCTGGCATGCATCCTGTGGTCTGTGGGTACACAGAGGGATTTACCTTCCATTGCATGAACTGATGTTATTTATTGCTCATGGAAGAAGCTTGGCATGACAAACTGCTGGCTAGCAGCTGCTGACTATGCTGTGACAACACTGCAAAACGTATAGGCATTGAAAATGATGACTTGAAATACATTTATTTCAATCAGAAGTAATTCCTGACTAAACCAAGTATGTAAACCAATAATCCTAAAAATAAATGTGTAAGCTGAGTAATTTACTTTTCCAGAGAAGTTAGGATAAGTTTAGCAGAACCAGTTTACTGGAGAGGCATGCATGCGTCAACTTTGCAGTAACCAAGACTGCTTCAAATATTTCAAGTCTTCTGTTTGATGAAGTAAGGGAAGAGCTGGGATTATTTTTTCCAAAGCTACTGCAGCGCACCGACTGCAGTCCTGTGGCTCTGGAACTGTTCTCTGTACAAAATAAACTAAAATACATGCATTTGAAGTAATTTCAAGCAAGCCAGTCAAGAGCATTTCTTAAAAAAATTTAAATTCTTTTACATAGGGATAAGTGTCTGTGCTCCTATTTTGCTCTGGGGCCAACTCATGAGAACCATGTCCTGTGAGATGCTTTTGGGACAAGGAGGTAGGGATACTTCACTGGGATCATCAACATCCTATCCCAAATACAATGTCCATCAGGTTAAGTTTGGGCTGGTGACTAGAAAAATCACCTGCATGAAATGAAAACATCTTGGAGATTGCTTAATGCAGCAACTGAGTAATTTGAGGTTGACTGATCAGCTAGAACCACTTCAACTGATGGATTTTATAGTGCAAAGTCAAGTGTAATGGGGCTTAATTTGCATGAGACACAAATAATACAGGTGTCTTGTCTCATTAAAGTGCATTGTTTGAAGCTGTGAATCCATCAGGCCAGAGGAATAGTCAGCATATTTTCATGTGCAGATTCTTGGTAGGTCACTACTTCCATGCAGACCTCATTGGTGACCCTATAAGAAATTCCCATTTTCTCAAGATATTGATCTACAAATAGATTGGGTCAAGGCTGTGCCTCTGTTCCAAGCCAAGATCTACCTCTGACAGAAGTCTGTTTTGTGAAGGTCCTGAAGCAGAAGTTGCTGGTGTTCTGTGCTTGGTTTCACACAGATATTGACAAATAGGATTGTGTGATGGTGGGACTTACTTGAGTAGTGGAGAGAAAGAGGTACTTTGAAAGCATGTTTCAGACATCTAAAACAATCTGAATTTCTCCATGTCTCTGCAGAGACTATAAGAGCTTAGATGGCTCATTTATGTTGTGGATATCTAAAACAGAATAAGCAAAATCTCCAGATACATGGAACACTCATGGGTGGTTGCAAGCAGAACTTTAGGCTCTGTGGGAGTGATTTTCTCTGTATTTACTCCACTTCTGATACTGCGAAATCTTTCGTGCTCCAGCCAAGTCTTGGCTTTAACCTTCTTGATGATACCACACTCAATGTTCTCCTGTAAAGTCAAAGAGAAGGCTCTGAAGAGATGTGGCTTTATCAGGCAGTTTAGTTTCCTCAAATAAATTGCAGTGCAAAGTCTAAGGTCCACTCCAGAGAGAAAATCTGATAGAATTCTTAAACGATGCTGATGAATTTGAGGCCAGTTTGAGGAGGAACACTTTCTGTTGAAAAATAGAATCAACATCTCAGGATACGTGCTCCAGCACAGCTTAAGAAGTCTGGAATCACACAGCATCACAGAATCACTAGGTTGGGAAAGACCATTAAGATCAAGTCCAACTGTACCTGTCCTCTCTTAAACCATATCCTCAAGCACCTCATCTACCCATCTGTTAAATACACCCAGGGATGGTGACTCAACCACCTCCCTGGGCAGCCTGTTCCACATCCCAACAACTCTTCCAGTGAAGAACTTTTTCCTAACATATAATCTGAATTTGCCCTGGTGCAACTTAAGACCATTTCCCCTTGTCCTATCACCTGTCACTTGGCTGAAGAGACCATCGCCCACCTCTCTACAACCTCCTTTCAGGCAACTGTAAGTAGTGATAAGGTCTCCCCTCAGCCTCCTCTTCTCCAGACTAAACAACTCCAGTTCCCTCAGCCGCCCTTCATAAGATTTGCTCTCTGGACCCTTCACCAGCCTGGTTACCCTTCTCTGAACATGTTCCAGGACCTCAATGTCCTTGTAGTGAGGGGCCCAGAACTGGACACAGTACTTGAGGTGCAGCCTCACCAGTGCTGACTACAGGGGCACAATCCCCCCCCTAAACCTGCTGGCCACGCTGCTTCTGATACAAGCCAGGATGCCGTTGGCCTTCTTGGCCACCTGGGCACACAGCTGGCTCATATTCAGTCTGCAGTCAACCAAATCTTTCACTACCATGTGATCTGATAACAATCCAGTATGCAGCTTGTTTATTATCTGCCAAAGACTTGTTCGTGTTCTGTTGGGTTTTTTAAGTGATGTACTGTGTCGGTGATTTTTCTCCATTCAAGAATGAGCATGTTATCAGCCACCTGCAGAGCCCCATGAGAAGATGGGGGCTGAGTAAACGGGGCTACAGACAGGACAGGCTCCATGTGTGTCTTAACTGCAATTCTTAAAAGCACAGTTCTCAAGCACAATCCCATGGCAAAGTTTAGGTTTTTTTCTGTGAAGACATGAATCTCATTAAATCCTGTGTTTTTTTCTCTATTGAAGAGGATTGCACCATTGAATTTCTGGCATAATTAAATTCCTTCCTGGAAGCAAAGAAAGACTCAGAGAAAAAAAAAAAAAAAAAAAAAAGGAAGTTTTTTCCTTTATAATTCCACAAACTACTTATTAAAATATATCAGTTAGTACCACTCTCACCTGGCATAAATGAAGAAGACAAAGAACAGAGAGTTGGACTGGCTTGACAAAGGTCCTGGAAAGATAAATTTATTTGTAGAGAACCATTCAGTAGCTGAGAGTGAGTAGGTTTTGCCTACAATCAAAAGGCCAGGGCTTTAGACTGGTTGCCATTCTTAATGCCTTTTTTGTCAGACTGTGCACACCGACCACAATATACTCCTTGTTGTTTATAAAGCACAATGAAATATCAAAGGGATAAAAATGTTAATACTTTAAAGTGCATTAAAATATTGCTATTAATCTGGATAATGATTTATCTGCCAAACTGTACTTTTCATACTATACGATCTGATCTTTTTCAATTACTTTGATTTGAGGTCCATCAATTATAGGAGCAAAAAGTCAATGTCAAGAAGCTGTGAGCTTGTGAATATCATAAAGTTTAAAACAAAACCAGCAGCTACTAAAACACAGCTGTTTGAACATAGAAAGCACTGAAAGACTGTACCTTGTGAAGCCTTCTGCAGTGCCACATAAAGGCTGCTGACAAGAACAGAAAGAGGAACAGGAGAGTTGGGTTTTACAATAATGGAACAAGAACAAATGAAATATTTTGAGCTACTCAAGGTCATATACAGCAAGGAAGAGAAGTGTATAGTATGGGATTCTCTGGTCTTCTAAGCACATGGAGTTTAAGGTGCACTCTTCATCCTCACCTAACTTCTCTTTTGATATGAGCTCCTGAAGTATAAGTATTTTTTCAAGCAGAAACTTGAAATTTTCCACAAGCCAAATTAAAATTTAAGCAGCAACATAAATGCTTAGAAATAAGAAATACTATTCACACCAAGCATTTTCTAATTAATTAAAAAAACATTAAATATTTACATGAAAAATGAGCAATTTTCAACATAAGGACAATTTCTACTGCTCTGCAAATGAGTACAATTGCACATTATGTGGTTTATAATGTATTAATTATAGTGTTCAGCTACAAATTTCAAGCTTGAGGGAAATCTCTGAGGCCAATGCAAGATTTCATTGGACTAAACGCCATTTTGGGACACTGCAGTCATGGGAACATGTTCTTAGTAAATTACATGGCACAGCTGCTATAGCTGAAATACTGCCAAGATCAAACTGCATACTGTAAACTTTAAAGACATAATATTCTAATACATGCTCACCATAGTGTATTAAAACACGGGATATGAATTTATCTTTCTGAAAAGCTAGCCCATGGTTCATGAGCTCCTGGTTCATCAACTCCTTAATCTCCTGGTTCATCAACCAGAATTTAGTTCCCATGTGCATAGTAAGTTAAAGTTTTTCTCATGTCCGGGGAGATGCAGTTAATGGGGTAATTTCATTTATGCTTAGCTGCAATTATATTCATGAAGACTGACCACCCCCCCAGGTATTTCCAGAGTAAAGAAGAACCATACTCATCCATCATCCCTAGGGATGGGCTGGATTCTTGTGGAGGCATGTTAGATCCTGCCCTTCTGAATGGCTGACCTCACTGGTTTAAGCACTTCCAAGCAGGCAAGCATTTGGGTGGCTCATGGCTCTGCACTGTACTGTGCTCATTTCTGCCAAGTGGGACTTCTCACACTTCATCATAAACATTGGTAACAGCTACAGTGGCTTATCCAGAGTAACTGGAGAGAAAAGGTCACTTCTGTTCTGTGACCCACCTGGGATACTTGGGAAACCTAAAGATGGGTCTTTGACCATTTCTATCCTCTGATGATAGGGAAAGTCTAGATGAGCTCATATATGCAGAAGTCTTCATGGCTGCATCTAAAAATCAGATCATAGAATCATAGAAGATCCCCTAGAAGGGACGTGTAAGGATTCTCAAGTCCAATTCCTGGCTCCTCACAGGACCAGACAAGCCAGAGCATGGGACTGAGAGCATAGTACAGATGCTTCTTGACCTCAGACAAGCTCGATGCTGTGACCACTTACCTGGGGACCCTGTTCCAATGCCCAACCACCCTCTCAGTAAAGAACCTCTTCCTAATATCCAACCTAAATCTCTTCTGTTGCAGCTTCATACCATTCTCTTGGGTTTTATGACTGCTCACCATAGAGAAGAGATCGGTGCCTGTCCCTTTGCTCCCCCTCATCAGGAAGCCACAGACTGCAATGAGGTCTCCCCTCAGCCTCCTCTTCAAGCTGAACAAACAAAGGGAGCTTCAGACTCTCTTCATAAGACTTCCCCTTCAGTCCTTTCACCATCCTTGTTCCCCTCCTCTGGACACTCTCCAGTAGTTTTATGTCCCTCTTTTACTGTGGTGCTCAAAACTGCACACAGTGCTCAAGGTGAGGCCACATCAGCGCAGTGTAGAGTGGGACAATCCTCTCCATGGACTGTCTGGCAATGCCAAAGATTCATTGGCTTGGCTTGGCAGTGCTCTAAAAGTGAAATAACCTGGAATATCTGAATCTACTTATGTTAAACACTATAGCTCATACTCAGGAGCTGTTACTGTAAATCTTGAGTACTTTAAGCTTCCATTGACAGTCAAGTGTTACTCCCTAATATTTGCAGTCTTCCATGATATAGAAGGCGTTTTCCCAATAGCCAGGCATGATTTGGTTTCATCCAGAATAGTAAGAAACCCTTGGGCAAAGTTTTGTTAATTTGGGGTTTTCTTACTGCATTTTCTTCTGTTCAGAATTTTTTCAGATTTCCTATATTTTTTAGTGAAATATGTTTTTAAGAACAGAGAAACGAATGTCTAAGAGATGACAGATTATACTTACCATGTCTCGTAATTCAAACTTAAGAACCCCCTCTTCTGGGGAAAAAATATAAGACCCATCATAATAAGTCTGATTTTCACGTTGAAATTGCTGGAGAAACTGAATGGCTGAGCTTAAAAATTAACAAGATTTAAACAATTAAGAAATACTATATTGATATTCTAATATTTCACAAAAAATTCTGGAAACACTTCCTCATCAAAGTTATGTCAATCCTTTTGTATTAGAAATGAGAACTACGTGGGATGCAAATTATCTGTTACCTACTAGAGGGTTCTTCTGAAACACTGATTATCAGTTACAGTTAGTTACAGCAGCTTAAATTCTTGACCTTGCATCTAACCAGGTATGACAAGACATTTGCTTTTTCTGTTAAACTTTTTTTGTACTGATGCTGCTAACAAATTATTTAACCATTTTCTTCCAAGCATGAGCAGGCAAAGGTTCCCAGCATCCCATTATGACCAATGTGTTCACACAATGTATCACAAAGGTATTTTGAGTCTGATATATTTAATTTTTTTTTAATCAGAATAGTATATTTGGTATTGTGCTCATTTTAAATACTACATTGCTTGTCACACTACATTTGGCAATAGACCTCTTCAAATATATTTAACAAATTGTTCCATGAGTAATAGCTACATATAAAATATCCTCATTGAATTAAAAAAATCCATATGTATTCTCTTCATGAAATACAATATATACACTATGATCTTATACTTTTAAGGTAAGTAAGTCAAAATTTGGGCTTAAAGAAATTCACAGTGTCCATTTTAGCTCTGTAATAAAAATATTCAAATTTAAAAGTGCCTGGATCTTAAACTGTGTTTACAGATTTACTTATGTAGGGTTTGTGGAGATCAAAGGTTTTACCGTATTCTAGTATTAGGCTGTAGATCCAAACCGTACATTACAAGGAACAAAAATAAAGATTTTTGATTACTGAAAGTGAATTTTGACTGTCCTTGTTTCCTCAAATTCTGACCTACAGATTTTCCAAGGAGCCTGTCAAATGTGGAAGATCTGCTTTGAGCAGTATGGCCTCTCACATAGTCATTCAATGGAGCTGTAGCAAGTGCTCGCTGCTTCAGAAAACCAAGCCCAAAATACTCAAACGGGAACTCAAAAAGAGTGGACAGTCCTGGCCAGGGGAGATGGGCAGGAACCATTCAGGAGCTGGAAGGCAGTGAAGTTAGCTTCATACTGTCTCCTAGTTTGAGATCACGTCAACTGCCTTCACTTTCAACACAATGACTGACAGAAGCCATAGCGTTTCTGCCAAAGACCAACCAGTAGTTCACCTCAGAGTCTGCAGTTCCAGCTGTATTACTGCAGGAAATACTGCAGGTTATGAGGTAATGCTCTTCCACAATCAAAGGTGGGTTATGAAATTGGATATTCTGTATCTCATAGTTTTTCAGGCCAACACACCTTGATTTTGAATGCAGACTGCTTCTACTACCTTTGAAAATCTTTCTTCCCTTCTCCTCCTTCGGAGGAAGCAGCCTCAAAAGTTCTAAACCTTGAGTTCATTGCACTGGAGGCCCCACAGGACACGGACTGTCCCACACGCTCCGTTTGTGGCTAAACTGAGGGGCCAAGAAGAAGACTGAGCAGTTCCCCCAAGCAGTGCAAACACCCTCGGGTAGGCCAACCTCCACAGCAGCTTCCATTGCTCTCCAGGCAGGACAGAGCCCCTCACTTCCACATAATTCCACAACCGCACCAAACCCTTCTTTTTTTCCCTGAAAATACACAGTGATTTCACAAAAAAGTTTCTAAAAAGGAAAAATCAGTAAATTCAGCTCAAAAACTAATCCAAACCCATTAAAAAATAACCTCCAGCCTAAAAGGGAGAGGCAGAAATGTTCTGATACATTCCAAAATAAATACATTTCACAAAGATAATTTAAAAGCAATCACTTACAAGCCATTTTCAGCCTTGTTTCCTAAACATACAAGACTTTTATGGGTGTGTTAAACACCCTGATGTTCCTGCTACAATTTTTCATAGCCCTTTCACTCATTTCAACCGAGCTTAAAGAGGAGCAGAGTTCGCCAATATATGCTTCCAACAACCCCAGAATTGGTGATTTTCAGGTGAGAAAAAACTAAGTTACTGTATTACAGAAAATATACGGAATTTCAGTTCCATCTGTCTGGAGAGACAGAAACCAGCTGACCTGCAGGTCTGTATTATCTGGTCAGTCACAACCAGACAGATTGGGCTACCCATGGCATGGGCTACCTCTCATCCAGCTAAACAAATGGAGACACAGTGAGCAGTTTGGAGAATTGGAGGCTTCTGATGATAACATGGACTAAAATTCTTCACTGAAGGATTTTTGGGGTATCTAGCACAGGAACAGAACTTTGTCCAGTGGATTAAAAGACAAGGGATGCAAACCTATAGATGAGATTTCATGAACTTTTGGAACAACTTTTGTTTGCTGAGGATAGATCTGAACAAAATTCAACAATTCAAGCTAGTTTAACTGTGGGGAAACATGAAACCTAATGCATGACACTCCCAGAATTCAGAGAGGTTTAGCTGTTAACATTTCAGTATTTTCTACCTGAAATAAACACATTACCAGCTTTACATTCAAATACCTTCCTTGCAGTTTGCAGATTTTAATTCAAGACATAAAAGCTGGAGAACTTGGGAATTCTGGAACAGATTAGAACTTCAAGATTAATTATTTTTGATTAAAGGCATTTTCTTCAGGCCTCAGCAATAGCTTTTCAATACACTTGGGTGACAAATATTTCTTTCTTAATACTTTCAGGATACTTCATTGATGACAGGGATAAGTAGGGAAGAGTATAACACAGTGCTCTGAGTATTCTGCTATCTACCTCTTCAAAGAAATGTTTGAAGAAAGTACTTTAATATCCCATGCATGTATAAGAAAGGCAGTTAGCTTTTTTTTTTTTTTTTGCTATTTGGGAGTGCTTGAAAAATTAAATATTCTTCGATATAAATACATCTGCACATCTGCAATTTTCCTCTTGTTTCACTAAAATATATGTTAAGAATGTCTACAAAAGGAAATTTGCAAAAATAAGCAGTTAATGTAGGAAAAGTTAAATTTATGCTTTTAATCTTTCATGACTGGGCTTGTCAAGATTCCACTGGAATTCTACAAACAGGAGAACTGAATATTAAAATGGTCTAAAATTAACTCTTCTTCACAGGTAAAGAACAAATATCTTTACTCAAGTGGTATTTCCTCTCTACCATAGACAGACAGGATTTGCCACTGTGGTTTTTCAACAAGAATTGGAATGATTTAATTTCTGAATCTGTTGTAGAAATGTGAGCTAGACTTAAGAAAAACAGAAATATGGCTTTAAGTGAATTGTTAACGTTCTGTTGCATGTCTTAGATGTTTAGGTTATCTCTTGCTTTCTTCTTCCTTCGAGTCAATGGACAGTTTTTCCCCAAGTTTCCGTATAAGTTCTGCCAGGTCTTCAGAATTCTGGGATTTTTCCTCAAGGAGTTCGTAACGGAGACTTGAAATGTCCTGTTTAATTTCCTTCAGTTCGCCTGTGAAAGACATTAGAGGATCACACTATTAAAACCAGCCATTGCAGTAAATGCAGCCTCCCTACTGGAAATGCACAGGCATTACTAGACATGGCAACACACTCTTCACAAGTAGGTGTCCAGTCACTGGTAGCTTCTGATGGGACAGCAGAGACAGAAAGCCACATCTATGATTTTATGATACTTCCTTAACTTTGGTTTCACATTGATTTTACATCTTGCACTTGTAAATGTTTCAAGTGCATTAAGTCATTTGGATACTTTTTTCAAGTGGCATATATAACCATTTAATTAGTTTGTTTTGACTCTCTGATTAAAGATAAATATGCAATTCATCAACATACGCACCTTCATTGACTTCATCACTTTCCTTATCTATCTGAGCTTTCAGTACATATCTTTTAATGAGACGCTTCATTATTTTCTGCAGAGAAGAGAGAAAGAATGAAAGAAAAAGAAAAAGAAAAAGAAAAAGAAAAAGAAAAAGAAAAAGAAAGAAAAAGAAAAAAAAAGAAAAAGAAAAAAAGAGTGTTATTAGTTGAAGCTCTGTTATCTCCTGTTGTATTCAGACATTTCAGTGTCGGACTCACAGATTAAAGGAATATAATGTAAAATATCAGCTTTCATCTGCAGTAGATGTTTAAACTGTACAATTCTAGGAAACTAAACAAATTTTATGAATGTAATAATTCATGAAGCCTCATCTACTACTATGAGAATGATTAATAGTTACAGCTTTAGGTGTAGGTGAAACCAGCTAGTCTTTATTGCTAACAGAACATGGTAATGACCCTGATTAGCAGTGATAATTGCTAAATCCTTCTGCAATCATTTTATGCTAATCTTATTTTATATTTTATCTGATAAGTTATCATTTTCCAACATAAAGCTTAGAGAAAGTGGGAACCATATTCTGCAAGTCATTTAAGCATCTCTCTGGGACTCTGATCAGTGGTGGTATCTGTGGCAGTCACCTTTAACTCCATCTGTGGAGACTAAGCAAACTTGAGGGGACGGTTCATCTCAGACTACAAAAATTGATCCAATTAATCACACTGTTAGATGGGCTAGCCTCTCAGCTAAAAATAAAGGGAACCAAGGCCATCAAATTTAGATGCAAATTTTACTTTTCCACAAAAAATTAATTCTGCTTGTTAGTTCAAATTACTTGAGTAAGAACAAGGTATCTAATTACCTTTGAGGATTTAACTCTGACTTTAATATTTTCATAGGGTGTAACCCAAGACAACACAATTCTTTTTGGTTTTCATTATAACACCGAAAATGTGTGTACATTTATGTGTCTGCTTCTGTCTTCACAGTAACAGGCCTGTGCAGAGGTGGTTGTGAGGTGAATCATCCCAGATTTATGATTCCAGACCATCACTATGGTCATGCTTGGAAGGTCAGCTGCTCTACTGTTTATTCTAATAATCCCAGAATGTTTCAAATAAAACCCACACATCCTATTTATAGGTTAAAATTGTAATCGTAATATCTATCACTGCATCATAATAAAAAGCTGTGAAAACTTTGCCAGAGGTTTTGGCACAGACCTGTACGGACACTGCATAATGTAAAAGCAGTGCAGAGCTAGCCTGACAAAACCTTGGTTTGCCTTATGATTTAAAAAGCTCTTGCCCATTCCTTTCCACCTGCTTTGTGGTGTTGCAGGAAGGAAAGGAGAAAATTCTGGACCAAAACAGCTGGGCTTTATGTGGACTCTGCTGGGTCTCTCTATGCTTAACCACACAAAGTCTTGCTGCAATTGTTCAGGAGGCAAAAAATAAAGAGACTATATTGATAGCATGGAGGCTGAAGGATATTACATTGCTTGAGGTATTAGAGTACAGCAATGCGGCACAGTAAGCTGAAATGCTTCAGGAGTGAGAAGATTTTGCATTTCTTTTTGGTTTTTGAATTTTCAATGTGCTGATGAGGAATCAATCTAAAAATCTCTGAAATTAAAACATTTTCCAAGCACTTTAAGATACTTTCCTGTAAGGGTAGCATTTAAGAAATAAAGAGGAGACAAAAACACCCTCAGATTGTACTGCAAATACCTAAATCATTGCATTTGTTTCTGATATATACAAGATCTCTAGATCTGTTCTTAATTTATGTACATGTTTAATGTAAACTCAAAACTGTGCTCATGCTTTCAGTCTGATATGCCATATGATCTGCCAGTTCTACTGCTTGGTCTTATAAAAAAACCCAAACATCTGGTTTTTTTTTACCTGGTATTGCCTCGGAGGGTTGTTTAAACTGTTTAAGTGGATTTCATCTGAGCTTCTTATACTTGATTGTTTCCTCTGGCCAAGCTGAAATGGAAACACTACTTATAGTACAATATAAATAGCAGAATAATATGATTAAGTTCCTCGTTCATGCATTGTATGACAGAACATTAACCGATAAACTCAATTTGGGGAGTATTAAATGGCTGTGGTAAAGTCCTATTGCTGCAGAAACAACCCCCTTTAGACTGTGATGTAGACAAGTGGGGATGATGAGATCTTCTCCCTTTACTCTGCCTCTCACCTACTCCTAACACGCTCAAGGGACCAGGGTAGAGCTGGGGGTTTTCCCTTGCGCCTCACACAGGAAGGAGCTGCAGGTCAGGAGGAAAGCAGCACCACTGTGGCACAGCTTTGTAGGCAATGGATGAGGGCAGGGTGTGGGAGAAGTCAAGAAATAAGGACAGTGTTTTGGGGAGGCAGAATTACCCCTTCCTTTCTTTCATAGCACTTCCCTGTACCTAATGTGACCTCTACTCCTACGTGAGGAGTTTGCTTTTCCCTTCGCTTGCACTAATGGCTGAAAGTAATTGGTTATGCAGCTCATCATAAGGTCCACAAAATTATCAACTGACATATCGGCATTGCACCTGGCGTATTGTGTCCAGTTCTGGGCCCCTCACTTCCAAAAGGACAAACAACCCCTTGAGAGAGTCCAGCGCAGGGCCACCGAGGTGATTAAGGGAGTGGAACATCTTCCTTCTGAGGACAGGCTGAGGGAGCTGGGTCTCTTCAGCTTGGAGAAGAGGAGACTGAGGGGTCACCTCATTAGTGTTTATAAATATGTTATTTGTGAGTGTCAGGAGGATGGATCCAGGCTCTTCTCGGTGTTGGTTAGTGATAGGATAAGGGGAAATGGGTCCAAGCCAGAACAGAGGAAGTTCCACGTGAATGTACGGAGAAACTTTTTCACTGTGAGGGTGACAGACCACTGGAACAGGCTGCCCAGAGAAGTTGTGGAGTCTCCTTCCCTGGAGACATTCAAGACCAATCTGGATACATGTTCCTGTGTGATCTAATTTAGGTGATCCTGCTCAGGCAGGGTGGTTGGACTGGATGATCTTTCAAGGTCTCTTCCAACTCCTAACATTCTGTGATTCTGTGATTTCTGAGTAGCCTCTTCTTTACTACATGTGCAAAAGAACAGGGCATCACTTGACACCGAGGATGCAATGTGCAGGTCTGATTAATGATTTAAATCTTTGGGAGGACTAAAGCATTGCAAAATGAATGAACAACAACTGCCAAAACAGGGCAAGTCCAATGAGTGGTAGTGCAAGAAATAAAAAAATGGGAAATATAACTATCTGAGTGTGAAATATGATTGATCTGGATGAGAAGTATGTGGGACTGTCACTAAAAAGCTAGTTCTTTATAATTATACATGGTCCAACAGAAGTTTTACTGTTTTAAAGCACAGTGCTATCACTGCAGTATCTCAGATGTTGTAATCATGTTGTACTTCCAATGAGATTATCCATGTTGGCCATCTCCATGTCTTAATGCATCGAGCATCGAGCATCGAGCATCGAGCATCTACAGGTAAGCAAACTGGGTAAGCAAACTACCACTTTGAAGCCTGGAGGAAAGCAGGGGAGGGTTAGATGCTCATGTGACTGTGCAGGCATGTTACATGATCTTAATGAAAGCTAAAGCCTTCAGGTAGTCGTTTGTCCTGCAGCTGAAATCATTACAATCCCCTGAGGTATAATTTTAACTTCTCATGGTTGAACTCTGATAATAAATGGAAGTAGGAACATGGAATATGTGATAAATATTCACCAGATGTAAATTAGAAAATTATTAATAGCTACACAGAGAGCTTACTGGGGCTCTGTTCTAACATACAGGTACTAACAAAGGCTGAAATAAAAAACTTGGGAATTGTGTAGGTATAAAAAGGCTGAATGAGGATCAGATTCAGTTGTTTAACTAACAATAAGGGCATCAATTAAATATTCTCCCAGCTGCTGCAGAGCTTGATCCTTAAAAGTCTTCTAGTTATATAGCATTCCAAATAACCTTTTATTCACTTTAACAGTAAAGCAAATAAGTCTTCATGAATCTGAAAACAGGGAATAATTTCAGTATTTTTAGATTTTCTTTAGCATTCACAGAATCGTAGAATGAATGGTTTGGATTGGAGGGGACTTTTAAAGATCACGCAGTCCAACCCCTCTGCCACGGGCAGGGACATCTTTCACTAGGTCAAGTTTTTACTTTGATATTTTTCAATATCAAAGAAAATGTTACGTTTATTTGTAAGTTATATTAATATGCATTTAATACAAAGTTCACACAGAGTTTGGAATTTACTTTGTCCTTTAGAAAGATTTACAGTATCTGTATACACATACTTTTAAAAACACTATATATCTATCCAACTATGTTTATTTGACTAATCAAAAATAATGATGAAAGATTCATAAAAATATACAAATAGATATCTAATTAATTTATATCTCTAACCTATTAAGATATAAGAAAGACAAGTTATTGCTTTTTCCTGCTTGAATGAAGCTACCTTAAACAATTCAAACATGTAATTGCAAACGTAAGTTCATCTATATACTTTAACTTTATGTATCTGATTTACAATAAAAGTGTGGCTAGAGAGTTTAAACGACTGTATAATCACAATTATACACTCGTTTAGGATTTTAGAGCTAACAATACTCTCTTTGGCCTCACCTTTATTACGGGATTGAAAGAGGAAAAAAGCTTCCTGCTTTATCAGCTACTCGTTTACTAACACCCAGTACTGCAGTAGCATAAGAGGAAGAGTATGCTTTCTTTGCAGTGAGTAGCAGAGCAAAGTTGCCCTGGCCAAAGCTGCTCTCTGGCAGAATGTGAGCTCCAGCTGCGTGGCTGGTGTCCCAGCCCTTCTGCAACACTGATCTCAGTAGTGGTCCTACCAGTCACTATCCTGTTACTTAAGAATTTACATGTGAGCTACAAATGCATTTAACAGTATAATGTATTTTATCGTGTATTTAAAAACGCTGTCATGCTGGCTGCCAGTTTCCAATTTATCTTACATTGGTACACTTCAAAAGTTAATCCAATGCTTAATTAAATACTGATTTTCACTTTAAATAGTAAAACGAGCAATATGAGATTAAATGAGTTGAGACCCTGCAAACTTGTAAAACCTGACACACTGTAACATCTTTACCTTGATTTCAACTCTTCAGATCTCTGAATTTTTAACAGAATAATGCACTTCTGACTAGCCACAGACTGCACCTTGGAAGCTGGCAGGTAAATCAGCAGCGTATGACTTCATGAAATCTGCTCATGTGTTACAGTAACAGAACAGAACATCCATTGTACCTTGCTGAATGACCACTTGGTGGCAGAGGTTGCCAAGATTTCGTTATAACTTCATTTTTGCACAAAATGTTTAAACTCTTTTTAAACTTCACGCCCATGGCTTTTTCCTCTCCCCAAAAATTACTCCTGGAGCCAACTCAGCCCATCATGTCAATGACTGAGCTATAACTCATATTTTTTAATTAATATCTAGTGAACATCTGGGAGGGGAAAAAATGGTATTTAAATAAAACTATTATATGATCCCTAAAATAAACAACTGCCTTCCAGGAGTGTTGTGTGAAAGAAGAAATGCAGCATGTATGGACCACTGCTTCTAGAAAGCAATATTTTTATATTTATTTTTATATAAATTTTTAAAGTTTCTCCTCATGTCTCCTCATCGTTCTCTAGCATTACTGAAATTCAAAGCAATAAAATAGTAACAATATTACTGTCACTGTTTTGTGTAGCACTTTGTTAATGTCTTAAACACCAGTTTTCAGAAGCAGATGATGACTTTGAATGTAAACAAATTGTATGCACTTGGACCAGAAGTTTGTGCTCCCATAATGAGGTCACTTGTGAAAAATTCAGAACCACTGTTTTATACTAGGGAAGTAAACGTTAACATATTGTTTATTGTCTGAATGAATGTTTAAAGCTTATTTCTATTCTGAAGAGTCATTACAGACAGCCTTAGAGAGACCTAGAAAAGACTAGAGAGCTGGGTAGTCACCAATCACATCAACAGGGCAAGAGCTGGATTCTGCACCGGAGGAGGGGCAAACCTGGCTACTCATAGAGACTGGGGTTCAGATGCTGGAGGCCAGCCAAGCTGAAAGGGATTTGGGGGTCATGGTCAACAGCAAGTTAGACATGAGCCAGCAGTGTCCTCAGGGAGCCAGGAGAGCCAACAGTATCCTGAGGTCCATCAAGCATGTCACTGCCGTCTGGTCCATGGAGGTGATTGTCCTGCTCTACACTGTGCTGGTGCAGCCTCACCTTGAGCACTGTTTGCAGTTTTTGGCACCACAGTACAAGAAGGACATAAAACTATTGGAGAGTGTCCAGAGGAGGGCAATGAGGATGATGAAGGGTGTGGAGGGGAAGTCTTATGAGGAGAGGCTGAAGTCCCTTGGTTTGTTCAGCCTGGAGAAGAGGAGGTTGAGGGTAGATCTCATTGCAGTCTGTGACTTCCTGATGAGTGGGAGCAAAGGGGCAAGTGCCAATCTCCTCTCTTTGGTGACTTGTGATAGAACTTGAGAGAATCACAGAATCACAGAATTGTAGGGGTTTGAAGAGATCTCCAGAGATCATTAAGTCCAACCCCACTGCCAAAGCAGGTTCCCTAGAGCAGATCACACAGGTAGGTGTCCAGATGAGTCTTGAATATCTCTAAGGAAGGAGACTCCACAACCTCCCTGGGCAGCCTTTTCCAGTGCTCTGTCACCCTCACTGTGAAGAAGTTCTTATACCAGTGCGGAACCTCCTGCGGTCCAACTTGTGACCACTGTCCCCACAGGCCACTGAGAAGAGGTCGGCCATCTCCTTTTGTCTCACACACTTCAGTTATTTATAACCATTGATAAAATCCCCTCTCAGCCTTCTCAAGGCTGAACAGCTCCAGCTCACTCAGCCCTTCCTCACAAGGGAGATGCTCCAGGCCCTTCATCATCTTTGTGGACTCTCTCCAGGAGATCCTGTTTTGTACCAAGGAGCCCAGAACTGGACACAGGACTCCAGGTGAGGTGTGACCAGGGCAGGGTAGAGGGGGAAGATCACCTCTTTTGACCTGATGGTTCATGGCTCTTCTTAATGCACCCCAGGATCCCACTGGCCTTCTTGGCCACCAGGGCACACTGCTGGCTCATGGCCAACCTGTCATCCACCAGGACCCCCAGGTCCTTCTCCGCAGAGCTCCACTCCAGCAGGTCATCCCCCAGCCTGTACTGTTACCTGCAGTTGTTCCTTCTCAGGTGCCAGACCCTACACTTGCTGTTATTGAACCTCACCTGGTTCCTCACTGCCCAGCTCTCCAGCCTGTCCAGGTCTCCCTGAATGGCAGAGCAACATTCCTGTGTGTCCACCACTCCTCACAGCTTTGGATCAAACTCATATTTGCTGTGGGTGGACACTAGTCCCTCATCAATGTAATTGATGAAGATGTTAAACAAGACTGGACCCAATGCCAACCCCTGGGGAACACTGCTAGTCACAGGTCTCCAGCCAGACTCGTCTCTGCTCTGGAATGGTATGAAGCTGCAACAGTGAGGTCTGGTTCTTCACTGAGAGGGTGGCCGGGCACTGGAACAGGCTCCCTAGGGAAGTGGTCACAGCACCCAGATGGACTGAGGTCAAGAAGCATCTGGATGATGCTCTCAGTCCCATGCTCTGACTTGTCTGGCCCTGTGTGGAGCCAGGAGTTGGAGTCCCTTCCAACTTTGGAGATTGTATGATGCTACAGGTTTTTAGCTCAAGACGATGAATAAGTTCTGTGACTCTTAAACAATAAACTTTCTAATTTACAAGGAATTTTTTTCAATTTAGAATAAATTTTAACATAGGTTTATTTAAAACTCATTTTTCTTAATTTATTTCTCCCTTTTTGGTTTGAGTTTCCTCTTCACTTCATGTTTAAAGCACCAGTTAGATCTTGAAACTGAAGAAATCTGTGGGTTTTAATGAACATAATGAAAGAAATCTTTACAGCCTTATTATATGTAGATATGTCTAAAGAATTTTGTTTCTGCCGTGCTACACTTTGAACACAGCTATGTAAATCACTCGCCCCTAAGCACTGAGGGCATCTGGCTTAATTTTCTGCAGGGAGTAATCAGAGTAGAGCTGGCTCTTAGGGCCGATTTTCCCCACTTCCCATCCTAGTTGTTCTCTTTACACTCACCCTGGTGCTGCTGCCGCTTTTGCACTGAGAAGGTGCAGGCTCTGCAGGAGAAAACCCATAGCCTGGGTATGAATCAGTAAACTCCAGTGTGTGTGCACATTTCTGGGTACTGCAATGCAATGTCTTCTATCAGTAAACTTCTTGTGTCCTCTCAAGCAGGACTTGCACCAGAGCAACTGTGTCTCTCCCTAGGCACAGTTCGGCAATTGCCATGGTTGTGGGACAACAGCTTGCAGCACCCCAATTCTGGGAGGAAAACTATTTAATAGGGGCAAGCCATTCCTCACCTGGCCAGAGAAGTTCCCTGACAAATTCTGACTTACTGGCACAGCTACAGCACCTAAGTCTTGAGTCTGGTCTTGCCAAATCTTTTCTAATCTTTGCACAGCTCACTGCATTTATTATGCTCCTTGCACAAGTAGCTCCTTGCTCAAGAGTCACAGCACCACCAATCTATTCAGCACAGGAGGAATTCAAAGCCAAAACCCAAAAGGTCTGAGGATACCTTTGAGAAGATGCCATAAAACAGCCTCAACACTAACTAATCATCAACAGTGGGTCAAAATGTGACACAAAAATGTTATAGTTACTTTTTAGAATGCAAAGGGTGGCAGCAGCTGATAGATAAAGTCAGCTCTTCAGTATGTAGTTGTCTAAAAGGTAAGTAAAAATGTAATCATTTTGCAGTATCAGTCACCCTGCTGGAAAAGCTGAGGAATGAAGAGATGGAACGCAGCTGCTGCACATTCTTCAATGTCTAAGTGGGTTTTTGTTGATTTTGTTTGGGGGTTTTTAATTTGATTTGCAGTTTTATAGCTTCTTTGCCTGGAGAGTAAGGACATTTCATTTAGCATTAGTTATACTACAATCCGCAGCAAGTGGAAAGCATAAATATTTGAAGGCTAAAAATTAATTTGGGGTGGAAAAAAATCGGATAAATGATGGTTGCATCCTTACAGCTATTTTTCAGAGAGACTGCTGTAACAGCAAACACAACTGTTTCTGTTTTATCTAGAACTGGTAGAATTATCACACTTTGCACTTTCTAGCCATCTGAAGCACTAGGTTTAAATGTAATTTTGTAAAGGAATGATAAAAATCCAGCTTTGTTCCTTACAGTGTAAGAATGGGGTTTTTAAGAGTACCTGTTCTATGGGACCATAAATTTCATTTTAAAAAGTAATTAAAAATAAGCTCTAACTTATGTGCTTTTCAAAGTCACAAACCAAGTGAATTAGAAACATCCTTTGATTTGTTACTTCTCACCATCACTCAATCTGAAGTTTATATACTTCTCCTTAAAGTCATGATTTTTCAGTAATGATTTTATCACTCACAGAAGTTGTGAAATCAATCTGCAGCAAGTAACTTGATGAAATGTTTTGCAAATGTCAGAGTCATTAAAATCTTGAGCAAATGCAGTATTGGGTCTGTGAAATGCTAGAAAAATTACCGGTAGCACATATGAGATGTCTGAAGTTAATAACAACCTTGACTTTGGTGAGGGTTTGTAGTATCTCTTTGTTTTTATAGACCATTATGAACTTAGCCAGAGGCAGAGGATTGTCAGAGGCATGGTATTATCCCCTATAGCTCCATTTTTTTCCCTTCTAGGACTGCAACCAGTTTTGTTTCTCTTTTACTTTTCATCTGTTAACAGTGATGGAAAAAATGCATGACATATTGATGACAGGGAGCTGACAGATGCATGTAAATCCTTTACTGGCCCCCAGGCTTATAAGTAGTGACGCCTGACTAAAGACTCAAGAACTCCTAATGTTGAACAGACACCTTCCCTGACTGCTGCCATTTTAACAAAGATCTTTCCACATTAAAATTTCCATAAATGACACATTTGTTTCTGCCACCACAAGGAACCTGTAATTTCTTTGTGTGAATGTTACCATACACTCATTTTTCTGCTCACTACGTCTGATCAGTTGTCTTGCAAAGTTCTTCTTCCCTAATGTGTTACAACAGTGCTAGTTTTTACACTTCCAGTACCACCTGACACTATGTGCTGTGCACCATGTTCTCCTAAAGCAATTAATTTGATTTATACCAAGACACTGCAAGAAAAAACTATGAACTCTTTAAATAAGCCCTTGAGATACAGCAACTCAAGAGAGCAACTCAAGTGCTTTTTACTGTACTTGTAAATAGAACAGAAAAAAAAAGAATGTTTACAATAAAAGTAAGATACATTTTTGGTGGAAGCAGACAGGCTACAAAGGGGAAGTTTAGAAACTAAGCCCAGGCAGGAGTGTGGTGGGAAGAAAGACAAAGCTCACCTTAAGCTGACATTTGCAAGGGTAGTGAGAAGAGATAGTGCAGTTACACTAGCAGTATAACTTGGGGGGGCTGGGAAGCTGGTAGGTTTGAGGACAGGGATGTCACCCAGGAGGAAGGGTCTGACAGGAGCCCTGTAAGTTTCAATAAAGGCAAATCAGAAGGAATAACTCAACAACACAGTCTGGAGACTGGCTGGCTGGGGAGCAGCACTTCAAAAAAGGACTTGGGGAGCTGCGGACAGTGAGAAAGATGCTAAAAAACTTCACTACGTTCAGCAGAGGGTCACCAAGATATCTGAGTCAGGAGCACTTGCCCTGTGAAGAAACCTTGGGTAACCTAGGCTTGTTCAACTGAGGCAGAAATTGCTTCAGGCATACCTAACAGACCACCAGGTATGTATAGGGAGGTCACTGAGGAGAGGGAGCTATTCATAGTGCTGCAAGACAGGAGGATGAGACACTGGAAAAATTCAAACAAGAGGGAGAAGAGCCCTTTTTTGCCCATGAGGGACAGAGGGACACTCATGTGGTGGCACAAGCTGCCCAGAGAGGTTGTCCATGTCTTCGTCCATGGAGATTTTCAAGACCTGACTGGATGAAGCACTGAGCAACCTGGCCTGACCTCAGAGCTGAACCCGCTGTGAGCAGGAGGTTGGACCAGAGACCTCCTAAAGTCCCTCTCATCCCGATTTATTATCTGATTCTGTGACAAGAAGCAGGAGAATTGTAAATTTACAGTGATATTTTTTGACTTTACTCATTACAGATGTAGACAAATATTTATAGTAAAAAATAAAGCAAGAATTTCAGCCTGTACATAGTGACTGACTTCCATATGGACTAAGTGTGTAAGGAAATTAATCAGAAAAACATTAAAACAAGAAAAAATGAAGTTAACGTTAGTTTTTCCTTTAAAAATTAGCAGTTAGCACACACAAGTACCTTGTTCATCTCTGCGTCTTCCTGGAAGCTTTTATTTTGGCACAGAAATGGTTTAGAAATCCATTTTTTGATTCTGAGTAGGAGATACAACAAAGATTTTGGGCTTGGCACTAAGTTGAAGGGTACCGGAAGCGTTCTCCCTTCTTCAAAGTAAGAAAACCAAAGTTTAGCCCTTGCAAATTTCCATTCTACATCAGCATCATCCTTTAGAACAGAAACACAGAAACATGCTTGTTAATACAGTTAATACCACCTTGACTATTAAAGATGCTCTAGATAACCTTTATGTCTATTTTGAATGTAATTGGCTTAAGTTAATTTCAGATCAAGAACTTGCTTATAATGTGTGAAAACAAAATTTTAGTGAATGGAACTGTCCTTATTAATCAGTTTTAAATAATGCAATTACAGAAGAATAAAGTGCATTTGATGCAAGCACCGCTTACTCCAGAATGAGTACTAATAGTCTGCAATACAGGATCCCGAAGACAGACCTCTTTGGTGCTCTTCACAAACACACTAATAAGAAAAAAATATTTTGACTTAAAACCAAACAATACAATACACAATTCAGAGCTTTATGGAAACACTCATTCATCCATTAGGGCTTGACTGAGTAAATTGTTTGGAACCCCCTTCTGCTCAGTAAATAAAATGGAAAAATCCTATGTTAATGTAACGAAAATGTAAATCTCTCAATGAGACTACCAGCTCTGATTTCTTACTGATGTCTTCTGTATCTAGTCAATTAACTTTTTTTTGTGAAGAAGACACAGTATCACAATTTTAAATTAAAATTTTGCTTCAGTATTTTAAGCATGAAGTTGAAAAATATGAGGTGATTCTTACCTAATATCTTCTACTTGCTGGAATGTAAAATTAAATATGCTATCATCACCATGGTTTATGTTTAATATTTACAATAGCCAAAACACTCACTTTATTTCTCCTTGTAAACTTTAAGAGGATTTTTTGCAGAAAAAGTTGACATCATGTTCAAGGACATGACTCAATGTTGCTGTAGTTAGTTTTCCAAAGCTGTTTGTATCCAGTCATCATGGTTTTTTATAATAGCCTGGTGTTTATTGCTGTGAACCTGACAGTTTGGTCTCTGGCCTCCTGAGTCAGAAGGATCTGAATATATTGTACATACACAATGTGTGTTGCTCTTGCTCAAGCTGGACAACACTGCAGACCCACGCCAGAGCTCAGAACCTGGGAGCAGAGCTGTGTCAAGCAACCTGAGTCTGCTGCTTTGTGGCAAGGGTGCCATCTAGGAAAGGCTTGGACAGCTTCTGGAGAACTGCTTCCTTTTTTTAATTTTCTAAACAGTAATAAATATTTAGCCCTTTGTTTTCCATGGCATGTATAAGTTCATGCTGATTTTCAGTAGCCCTGCTGATTACTTCGCCAAGTCTTGTCCACTAAAGAGGACTACAGTAACAGTTGTTTAAACAGAAGTAAACATGTTGTAGACTTGCTTGCAAGGTTACTAGGCATAGGCACAAGTACATCCTTGCAGCAAGAGGGACATTACTCAAGGTACAACTAACTACAAATGAGGCAAATTAATTATTCCCAAAGTAACACAATGTATCTCATCCTTTTCAGGAACACAACACAGTTTAAAGCAGCTTCTTAGTCCAGTGTAGTTCTTAGTATTGCAAGCACACGCATCTGGGTCATTTCCAGATATTTTATTATAAAAATGTACAGTGGAATTAAATTTTCCCCATAATATAATCCAAAAGATTTTATTTTTCTATGATGTCATTAAAAACATTGTCCAGGAGATTTACACAATTAGTTGTAACAATAAATGTGGTGATACACCATAAAAAGGAGTTTTTACCTCAATTTCCTGGAATGAACTGTTGATCATTGCAATAAGCATGTTCAGTAAGACAATGACCATGGTGACATTATAGACTCCATAAAGGACATAACCAATATTTTCAATAAATTTGTGTTTATAATTAATGACAACTGATTTAACTTCTGAGAGTCCAAATATAGCCCAGAACAATGTCTTGAAACTTTCTTCAACACTAGAAAGAGAAATGAAACACATGCACGTATTAGAGAATAAAAGCTGCATATACTTACTATATAAATCGACAGTTACCATCTTTATACATTTTTATACACATTTTTCCATTATCTCAGTTTCCCATATAAAAAAATTCAGCACCCCTGAAAGTACATTTTAGATTTTATTGTGCTGTGTTATTGTTAAGCAAAAAAAGTTAAATTTGTGATTTTCAGTTGTGAATTTACTTCCCCGCTTATACTATTTTATCAGTATTCCTTCTGTGAGTAGTAGTTTTAGGTGCTGTATCTGTTATGCAAAGTAATTATAATAAAAAAGGAATAACAAATTTTTCCTTCTTGGCCAAGTTTGTTCCCTGGTTGAATTTATGCTTCATAATGACATTAGCTTGAATCACATGACAGCCAGAAATTGAGTGGGCGAGGGGTGCAGTGCGTGGAAGAGAATAAGTTTCCACTTAAGTGATTGATCTTAAAATCACATGTAAAAATTAGATGTATGATAATTGTATACCAAATATATACTCCTGACATAAATTTAGAATTATTTTTTGTGGTGGGAGATGAAAAATAGAACATCCAAGAAAATAAAGAGTCAAAAAAAAAAAAAGTCAAAAAAACCCCCCAAACCAGACCAACCCAAACAGGGAATCTATTTTCTCCTCTCAAGATAGGTTTTTGCCTTTAGAAATAATGGAGAGACAGAGTTTAAAATAAGGATTAGAGGGGTTTTGGACTGGAAAGAATACACAAAGTTTTCTGAATTAAATGACAAGTATTTTACAGTGTGTATGACACTGCAGTGATTAGCCTGCTTCAATTACAGGTGACAGCAGCAGCTGATGGAGGAACCAGCCTTGCTCTGAGATGCTGCAGGGAGCTGCTCTGCTGTGCTCTGAAGTGCCGGCACTGACCACCCTTGCAGGCAGGATGCTGTCCTGCAGGACCAGGGTCTGACCCAGACTATGTCCTGAAATCCCTGAGCAGGTCACCTGACATAATGAATCTGAGGTACTTCGGTTTATAAGCCTCCCTAGTCTAATGCAGCCCAGGAGGCTGTTGGGCTGCTTTGCCACAAGGGCACGCTACTGGCTCACAGTCAACTTGGTGTCCATCAGGAATCCCAGGTCCTTTTCTGCCAAGCTGCTTCCCAGCTGGTCAGCTCCAGCTTGTCTATGTTCCAGGGTTATTCTTCCCCAGGGGCAGGACTTGGGATTTTCCTGTGTCAAAATTCACATAGTCTCTGTTGGTCCATTTCTCCACTGTCAAGGTCCTTCTGAGTGGCATCACAATGACCTGACCTATCAGTCACATTTGTACATCCATACAAGTCTCCTAACACCTTTGTGTGAATCTCTGCCCATTGAGATGGAACAATCATGAGTGCTGAAATGGCAGTTCTTGAAAATCAACTAATTTCCCTGGACTGTCCACTTTAGGGCTTTATCCCGTGAGATTTTTTCCTGAATCACAGAATGTTAGGAGTTGGAAGGGACCTCAAAAGATAATCTAGTCCAACCCCCCTGCCTGAGCAGGATTGCCTACATTAAATCACACAGGAATGTGTCCAGATTGGTCTTGAATGTCTCCAGAGAAAGAGCCTCCACAACCTCTCTGGGCAGCGTGTTCCAGTGATCTGTCACCCTCACAGTGAAAAAGTTTTTCCTTATGTAAAGCCCAAATTCTCCTCTCCTGAATCTATGGTCATGGTCCTGTTATTTGCTTTGTTCTCTGTTCTGAGCAACCCGAACTCCACTATTTCATGGTCAGCCAAGGCTGTTACCAACCTTTACATTCCTAAGCAGTTCTTCCTTGTTTGTAAAAGTCAGGTGTCTCAGAGTTCCTCTCTGTATCAGCATCTGTGTCAGAAGTTTATTGTCAATGCCCC
>VXBZ01000797.1:618912-696409 GCA_013399135.1 Heliornis fulica
CCAAAACATCCTGGACTGCTTGTGCCCTTCTGTGCTGTCCCTTCAGCAGCTATCAGGGTGGTTAGAAATCCCCATAAGGAGCAGAGATTGAACATGTGAGGCTTTTTCCACTTGTCTGAACAAGGTCTCATCTATGTTGTCTTTGTGATTAGACATTCCACATGAGGCATCCACTATGATGGATGCCTCATGATGGTCTACCAGTATGATGGTCTACCAGTATGATGGTCTACCCTCTAATCCTGACCTAGAACTCTTGCTAGATCATCTTGTGCCCCATGCAGAAGTACAGGCACTCCTGCTGCTCTGTCACATAAAGGCCAACTATGTCTCATCTTCCAAGTCTGTCTTTCCTGATCTATCATAATATTCACTGGATCAAGAGTTCATCCTCTGATTTCAAATATATCCTTTAAGTACCAGAACAAGAGAGAAAATTACTACTTAATCCAAGACATAGACATTTTTAAGAGATATATAAAAGAATCAGTAAACTTAACACATACAATGGAAGCAACCAACTTTCCATAAAAAATAACCCACAATCACTACAGTTTAATCAGTAGTACTTACGTTGTGAATGCTTCATTTTGCTTTGCTCCCAGATAATAGGAATATAGATTAAACATGCCTATCATGAAAGCCACAAACACCATGATAAATATCACCATAAACTTGAAGATGTCTTTCACAGTTCTGCCAAGTGATATCTGCAGTGGTCCAAAGCTTTCATTAGCTGGTAAGATGTAGGCTATTCTGGAGAAACTTAATACTACTGCAATTGCATACAGGCCTTCAGATATGATCTGAGGATCAGAAGGATCCCAGTTTATTCTGGCTAGAAAGAAAAGATGAGAATTTCAGTCAGTATTTCAAAGTCTACCTTAGGCTGTTCACTGAAGAACTGTCTTTTGGTGAGTAAAAATGAACCTGTCAGTGTAAACTGGAGTTGAATGCAATGATGCTATACAACTTTAGAACAGCTAAGAGGTTCTGGGTTTTTTTCCTTTACCCTATACTGCATCATGAATTTTAAGATATTTTCACTTGCAGAAAAATCATAATACATTGTTGCTTAAAAATAAAGAGCAGTTATTTTATACTCTTTCAATCTTGAACACACAGAAAATCTACAACTGAGTATTTAGGTAGTAACTTGGGCTTGCATTTGCCAAGTATGACTGCTCAAATAGTGCCAGTAGTGGTTGTCCACTACATTACAGCACTCGGTAAATGTCTTACATGAAGACACTGATTGAAATAAAAGTGAAAGAAAAGAATATACCTTGTTAAGACAGAAACAGAAATGGGATGTTATTGCATCTACTATACTAGGGATGGGGAAGAAATTTACTTTTTGACTTATGTTTTACTCTTTTTTTTCACACCTTCATCAGAAGTATAATTTTTAATTAGAAGAAACTGTAAGTAGGCTTCAGTTTGCAATTAGGATGCCTAGAGACAGCTATCCAAATGGGAGGTACAGGCAGCACAGCCTAATGAGAACCTGGAGCTTGATGAAGAAACCCTAACAAAGACATTAGCTGCCATGTGAGATGCCCAGGATATCCCAGATTATTTGTACAAGTCTGTGGAAGGACTTCGTGGAGCAGCACCTTGCCAATTCAAATGGCCAAATTTGCTTGGTCATTGAACTGAGACAGGTAGTGCTAAAACCATTGCACAGCTCTACTTACTGTATTGACTAGATCTCCATTGATTACAATGGTGGACTGTACCACCACTGAAGTAACATTCTGGGAGTTGAATCCTAACCTATTAGAGAACGCAAGTAAAATTCACCTTATGGTGTCAGCTGAGGAATACTGAATAAATTGTATCAGAAATGCAATTTGTTTGAACTATGCAAAATGAACTTTTTTTTTTACGGGGGGGGGGGGGGGGGGGGTCTGGACTCATTAAATGCCATCCACAACTCCATGACTGTGGAAACAATGTTTCTCTACTTTTTCTGTTTACTCCATCTTTTTACTCGCAGCGAAATGCTAACAGCCCTTTCCTGACATACACCAAACATCTATTTCCATCACCTTTTCTATCAATCTCTGTTGAAGATATTCCACTTGTGTGAATTACTACAACATCCTTTGGATCATGAGTGAATGTGACACTGCTGTTTATAAGGAATACATCAAACTCTAGAGGGGAACATTCAGGTTCAAACATGTACTTACAGAAATCTTATAGAAAAGTGTCAGAGGAGAAATCTAAAGCAACAGCATTCAGGATACTTCCTAGCTGAAGATCATGGCATTCTCCTATGAGGTAGGAGGCTTAAGTTCACTTCCCTACTGTGTTTCAGGCCAAAAGGAAAGGGTAACCTGGGATAGCTTTACTACATCCCAGAAGTCTGTTGTTGTCTGTGTTTACTCCACTGTAAATGCCAAAAATTATACTACAATGAAGGCAATCACTGGCATTTGGAAAATCTCTAATTTGAGATGTTAACTAATAAATAACTGCTTAATTAAATATAGAAAATTATATTCTTTTAGAAGCCAACTGCCACGCCAGTATTCACATATCATGACAAGTTAATGAATGACTGTAGGCATAACAAGGCTCAGTTAGCACATATTCAGCCTGCTGTTAGCCACATCGTGTTTCTTGTAGGTGTGTGTATATTCTTTTGTTTATTGAGCTCCTCACTGCAAAGCCTACTGCACACTGTATTCAAATGAGAAAATATATGTATGGCAAAGAACTGCATAATTTCACAACTATAATCAAAGATGACAGATGTTTCAGTAAGGGCTAGTAGACAGATGTCTTTTAGGTTTCCAGATAAACTGTACTATCAATGAAAGTCTGATGTGGGAAGGGACTTATGGAGGTTATCTGGTTCAATCTTCCTGCTCAAGAAGGGCCACCTAGAGCCAGCTGAGCAGGATCATATCCAGATGGTACCTGAAAATCTCCAAGGATGTGGGCTCCACCACCTCCCTGGGAAACCTGTGCTCAGACACTGAAAGGAGGTTGTAGCCAGGTGGGTCTTGGTATCTTCTCCCAAGTGACAAGCAATAAGACATGAGAAAATAGCTTCAATTCATGCCAGGGGAGATGTCACTGGAGAGTATAAAAAAATTCTTCACCAAAAGGGCTGTCAAGTATTGGACCAGGCTGACCAGGGAAGTGGCTAAGTCACCATCCCTGAAGGTATTTAAAAGACATGTAGACGTGGCTCTTAGGGACATGGTTTAGTGGTGGACTTGGAAGTGTTAGGTTAATGACTGGACTCAATGATCTTAGAAGTCTTTTCCAACCAAAACAATTCTATGATATTGTCACTTCCAACTCTTGCACGTACACATTAAAAAATGATCCAACTCTGCTTAAGTGCATAACAAGGCCAGAACTCATGACTGAAGTCAATGGAAGCTTCTTTGCTAGAAGATACAGTATTAGACAGCATGAGGTACAAGACTTGTGCTTGTCACACCCAGAAACTGTGAACATAAACAGTCTCCCTTTGCAAATTCTTCTAGTGGCTGTCACTAAAAACTCAAATAAAATATAACTGTTTTTATAACTTATGTGAATTTTTTTAACATTACAGTAAAATATATAAGACTACATTTTAATAGGTTTCAGAATATGTATTAATTCCTCAGAAATGCAGCCTTATCAGAAACAGTATTTGAGGCATAGAACAAAGATAGAAACTGATGTAATTTAGTATCTAGAGCAAAATATCTACTAAAGGCAAGAAAGATGTGGTGGTGTTGACAGTGAACACGAGTAAACAGAGCTTTTTTTTTTTATCTCATTTGGGCAAAATAGCTTCTAGTCAATTCTTATTTATGCCAAGCAAGTTTATTAACATTTTTATCTCTTACTGGTAAAGAGAGAGGATTGAGAAATTTTAAAATAATGTAACGGAGTCTCTGAGCAAAGAATATTAAAAATACATTGGTTATGTTGGCAAAACTGGTTTAAGAAGTTCCTGGCTCTCATTGCTTAGTTCTGCCCCTGCATCACAGTACATCATGGTGGCAGTTGTGCCAACACAAGCATTTGCAGGACAGAATTCTGTAAATAGACAGATGAAATAACCTGGATTAATATAATCCTGAAAAGGGGTGGGATGACAGTGGGGTTATTTTGATCACAGATCATTTCAGTTCCGAGGGAACTGTGATAACATAGTAGGTAAGAGAGAGAAGGAGTGGGAATTTCTTAAGCAGTACATTGTGGAACTAAAATACTGGAGACTTCTTAACAGCAAGTCAATTCATCTTGGCTCAAAAGTCTTAAATCATGTGCATCAACTCACCCAAGGTGTAGTATTTTATGTTGGGCTCCAGTGTTGGACTTGTCAGATCTTTCATGTTTGTGTCAACGAAGTTCTGGGCTCTAGACGCATGCCAAAATGCCATAAACCTTGCTATAAATGATGCTGCAAAAATTGCTAACATACCAAAATCAAGCATGTTCCATAATTCAAAAAGGTATTCTTTCGGACCTTGAGACCAAATTTCTTTACATTCAGACCATATCATGCCTGTATAGGACAGAACAGAGAAAATAGTGGGTTCTTTTATCTTCACTTTTATTTTATTTGGTATTTTATTGTGTATAGGATATGCTATAGGTTCCAGTCAAGCTCAACACCATTTTGGTCAGTGGGAGTTTCAACACAAATTAAAATCCTTGAACTTGCCAATTCAAGTACATTCCAGTACTTCATCAGTTACAGAAAATACCAGAGCAGAAATGCTCTGACATGATCATAGAGTGGTAGAACTAATAGCAGAACTCACATATTCCTATTTCCAGAGTACCCTGGGTATCATCTATTTTACTGAAATTGCAAATATATGTGACAAATGAGCATGACAGTAAGAATCAGACATAATATTTCTCTAGGTACAGTAAAGGTGTATGTCTAGTTCCTAATTATTCCCCTCAATGATAAAATATAGGAATAAAGTGTTGGTTTATGGAATCCTTTTTATTAAGTAAATCCTTTTTCTTTTCAAGATAAGATTTATTTTATTATGAACTACATATCCACATTTCTAAAAGGATTAATAACAACCTAAATTGGAATATTGTCACTATTTTTTTCACTCATAAAATTGCCTAAAGGAACTTTTCCTCATTGTCACATAAGAACAATTATAATGTTACTAAGAGTAATTAAATTCAATGTTACATCTGTATGCACTGAATTAATTTTTCATAAACCATCCTATTCATGACACTGAAATAAATAAAAATAGGTTAAATTTGCAAACCAGAACTTCAAATTGGAAAGTTACTATTTACTCCTTTATTACCAGATGAAACCACTAATATTTATAGAATATTTGGATATCTAAGAGGCCTATTATTTCCATAATAAATTACTATATCAATTTGTAAAAAATCTATATGGATTACATAAATAAAGATTGTCAATGTTTTTTAAAGCTATAAGAATCAGTTGCTGTACACAATGCTTGGAGAGTTCACAAAAGTAAAACATTTTAAATATGCAGGCTCTTGAATGGAAACAGATTTTAGCTTGCATTTGACTCTCCCATATTAGTGACTTAACTAACAACCAGAATCACAGAATCACAGAATGTCAGGAGTTGGAAGCGACCTTGAAAGATCATCTAGTCCAACCCCCTGCCCAAGCAGCATCACCTAGATTAAATCACACAGGAACGTGTCCAGAGTAGTCTTGAAACTATATATTTAAAATATTTAGGCATCTAAACTACATTAGAATAAATGAAATTAAACTTGTAAATTAGAATCAGACAAGTAAAATATTTTTGAGGGTCTGTGTTCAAGTTCTCATGCTGACTAGTAATGCATTACTGAATAGAATGGGTCAGCTCATAGAACTATTCATAGTATTAATTTCATCCCTATGTTGGGGTGGAAAAAGCTACTGCTGAATATTCAGGGTCTGTATTCTGCTTCTCTTCTGTCAGTAATTAATTCAGCTATACACTATGAATTCTGCAGGCTCACTTGTAAAATAAGAGAATTTCAGCAGAAAGAGAAAATTGGGACAAAAATAACCCTTAGCCCATGATGTGGAAATCTTTTCCCTTGGATGTTGAGGCAGACTAACTCAAACAAAACCCCTGGAAATCTGTAGACACTTGCTTTCGATATTTATAAAACTGTATTCATATTCATGTGATGCAGATTCCACCTTAGTCCACCTAAGTGCTTAACTTGAATGTTTGTGATTAACTATGCACATGTAAACCCTGCTGACATGTGAGGCCAACATGGGAATGCCACCTGTTGAATAAGCTCCCTCTACTGTAATTTTTAAACATAACATTAATAGCAAAGGACTAAAGAGCATCTAGCTTCACTGAAATCATAGCAAGACATATTTAAGCAAAAATTAATCTTTACCTATTACCCAGGAAATAATGAGCATCTCCATCCATGAGAAACAGGATGTTTTCATCCGAAATAGCTGTTTTACATTGCCTGTTGTCTCATTAGGTCGGAGTTTGGTGCCATCAAATCTGTCAGCTGCATTCATGACAAGCAGACCAAGAAAAATGGTGAAAGAGGCTGCGTGGGCTACAAACTTCATAAATGGTCCACGCATTATCCTCCCCAGCTGCAACAGAGGTGATGAAATACAAGGTTATTGCATTGCCTTCTTCCAAAATAAAAATATATTAAAGAAAGAAAAATAAGACAAAAAATATATATTGCAATAAGAAATAGAACAGATATTTGGAAAAATCTGGATACTATAATGGCATGCTTACAATCACCTTTTAAAAGTTTCTACCTAATTGCTATTTTCAGAGGAACAATCTGTTTCACCATATATGTATTTTTACCTCAGTGTTTTGAAAGAATTCTGTAATTGTTTTGGGACATCTATGTCTGTTACAGGTAATGAAGAAAAAGATTTATTACAGTTGTTGAATTTCTTACATGCTAGTCATCTTTATTAGGCCACAAAGAAAACAAGACTGACACATACTGAAAGAATTAACTTACGACCAGGAGTAAATTATGACTAAATAATTCTGTTTCCTGACAGATAGAATACTCTATTTAGTAGATATCGTTCCATTTTTCCCAAGTTTTTTCTTTTACTACAAAAATCATGAGGTTTTATTTACAGCTGTGTAGCTTTTGTTATGCTTATAGTTCTGTACTGTCTTAAATTGCTCCCTGACTCCTTAATGGGAATGTCCTAAGAATATGTCTAAGAATAACGTTAAAATGGGTAAGTGCAACACTTAAAAAACCTGAAAGTTCTGTACAGACTCACACATGGTTGATTTTTAAGCAATTATTTATTTTGGGGGATGCCTGCATTAATAGTAAAAGTCTTAGTTGGTTCACTTAGCAGCTGAAGCAAAATTCTTATTTTATATGCAAACAGTATCTGTAACTGATAAAAAAATTAATTGGGAAGAATTGAAAGTAAGTGTCATGGATTTCAGCTGAAACATATAACAACTTATGGTCTTGCATTTGTATTTTTGCTATGCTTATTTCAATATCAAAGTCAGAGTTTTGCTGTCCTTTCAATCAGCTTTTATAGAAACTTAAGAATCATAGAATCATAAAACTGTTAAGGTTGGAAAAGACCCTTAAGATCATCCAGTCCAACCATAAAACTACTGCCACCAAGTCTACCCTTAGACCATGTCCTCAAGCACCGCATCTACCCGTCTTTCAAACACCTCAAGAGATGGGGACTCAACCACCTTCCTGGGCAGCCTGTTCCAATGCCTGATGACTCTTTCAGTAAAGAAGTTCTTCTTAATATCTAACCTAAACTTTCCCTGGCGCAGCTTGAGGCCATTTCCTCTAGTTCTGTCGCCTGTTACTGGGGAGAAGAGACCAACCCCCACCTCACTGCAACCTCCTTTCAGGGAGTTGTAGAGAGCAATAAGGTCTCCCCTCAGTCTCCTCTTTTCCAAACTAAACAACCCCAGCTCCCTCAGCCGCTCCTCGTAGGGCCTGTTCTCCAGACCCTTCACCATCCTCGTTGCCCTTCTCTGGACACGCTCCAGCACCTCAATGTCCTTGAAGTGAGGGGCCCAAAACTGAACACAGTACTCGAGGTGAGGCCTCACCAGTGCAGAATACAGGGGGATTATCACCTCCCTGGTCCTGCTGGCCACACCGTTCCTGGTACAAGCCAGGATGCCACTGGCCCTCTTGGCCACCTGGGCACACTGCTGGCTCATGTTTAGGCGGCTGTCAACCAACACCCCCAGGTCCCTTTCTGCCAGGCTGCTCTCCAGCCACTCCTGCCCAAGCCTATAACGTTGCCTGGGGTTGTTGCGACCAAAGTGCAGGCAGGACCCGGCATTTGGCCTTGTTTAAGGCTACTACTCTTGCAGTGTAAGAGGGTGCAGCCAAGGATGTGATGGTAGGGTCTCAAAATCACATAACACTAAGTAAACTAGACAAGTATAAAAAGATGCTGTTAAGGGAACACTGTCAAGGTTATTGGCACAAAATTTGATCTTCTTTCTCCTTTACATTTTTTTGCAAGCACATACCATTCCTCATGTTTCTCACTCAAAAAAACTAATTTAACTTTTATTAACTAAAATATTCCATCAGCCTCATGAGATAAACTACAACAACCAATTATTTTGCATTAACTATAAAGAGAAGAGGTAATCATAATGGGGAAAGATTTTATTTCAAGCTAGCAAGGAACAGCCATAAACAACACACAATAAAGCAGAACTGGAAAATGACAGTGTACCTTGACAGTGTCCCTTTAAATGAATTATTTTTGTGTTGATGAATGACGACAGGTTAGGAGACAGATGCCTAAAAGAGACATGGCCAGAAAAGAAGAAAAAATACCAAGGGAAGTAATGTTAATATACCCCTTGATTAAAAAATAAACATTGTGGTTTAACCTGGCTGGCAGCTAAAACAACCACACAGCCTTTCACTCACTGACCACACCAGCAGGATGGGGGAAATAATAAAAAAAGAAAAGGGTAAAACTCATGGCTTCAGATAAGGGCAGTTTCATGGAACAGAAAAAAAACAAAAAAGATAAAAAGAAAAAGAATATACAAAAGAAGCGATGCACAACACAGCTGCTCACCACCTAGAACCAATACTCAGCCAGTTCCTGAGCCATGTCATCTCCCAGCCAACCCCCCAGTTACATACTGAGCATGATTCATATGGTATGGAATATCCTGTTGGGAAAGTTTGGGTCAGCTGCCTTGGCTGTTTTGTCTCCCGGTTTCTTGGGCACCCTATCCTTTCTCATTAGCAGGGCTGTATGAGAAGCTGAAACATCCTTGACTGGACTAAACAACTAAAACATCCGTGTATGTTATCAACACGATTCTCATTCTAAATCCAAACCACAGCACTACAGCAGCTGCTAGGAAGAAAATTTTACTCCGTCTCAGCCAAAACCAGGACAAAGAATTAAAAGACTGAACTTCTGGCACACCCTTCCCATCCCTTCAGAAGAAACAGATATGTATACTACTATCTCCTGACATTAGTATATCAGGATTACACAAATGCTGGAAGTTGACATATAACAGTGATCCAATAAAATCTTGAAATGACACTTAAAAAATTTACAAATGCCAACCCCAGGTGGCTGGGAACAGTAAAAGAAGGCTCCATTTCAAATTCAGGTCCCTCATCTTGGCCAGGGGTCAACTGGATTATTTACAAATTAATAGATCTACAAATACAAATTATATTAATTAGAGTTGAACAGCACAGACATTAGTGATTCTTGCAGATATCTGGGAAAAGTTGTTACTCTTTCTAAAATGTCATGGAATAAAATAATACTCTAGAAGCTTTGGGTTAATGATGTCAGTAGTTAGACTGAATTGTCAGGTAGAAATGCAGAGGAAACAGTTCACGAAACTCTAAATTGTCTTCACAGGGATTGCTGGCCGAAACTCAAATCTTAATTCCTGTTGGTATGTGACACTAATGACTTTCTGCCATACAAACAGAACCTTGTCCACATATTTCTATTAAATTTCTTCCAGATCTGTTATTTTCATCACAAATCTTGTATTTTCTCTCTCTTCTATCCCTGTTCTCTAAGTACCAAACCTAGAAAAAGAATGGGTAATTTATCTTGGTCAGAGGAGGAGATATTTAAACAATTCCATCAATGCATACACAGAGTGGACTCTGTTGATACAGAGTTCTGTATTGGAGCCATCCTATCTTGAAATTAAACAGTGAACTTTTTTGGTTTGAAAAAACAGAATAGTAAAATTTTGAAGTATGAGTGAAGCACAAGACATGGAAGCTGGTAAAAAAAAAGGATTAGATTTTACATGTGCAGAATATAATGAAACAAAAAGGACTGAATATATACATCAAACGATGAGGAAGTGAAACTTTAAAGGATGCTGTCTCTTGAACCTTGACTTTAAAAAGCTACTCTGAAATAGCTTTTTCAAAACGTATGATGTTTCAAAATTATTTTAAGATCCAATAAATCACTGAAAATGGAAAATGACAAAGAGACAAGCCACTGCTATAGCTGAAAAACAATTACTGAAGTACATTGAATCTCAAGGTGTGTTTTAAGACAGAAGTATCCATAAAAATCCTAGTCACTACACAGAAAAGTGAAAATTATATAACTGATTTTTACTGTCCAGACTGAAAGAAATGAAAAATAAAGCAAAATACGGAAAGGCCTGCCTTTCTTCTCTCAGAGGACAATAAAATGAAAGCAAACTATAAGACCTCAGTCCTCTCTTTCAACCTTCCAATTCCCCTGGAATCATTGTATGTGCACAGGATCTGACCTGCTAAAATCATGGATTGTATCATCCATGCTGAATAATCCTTATAGGATCCCGTATACTCTCAAGGGAAATTTTCTATCAGTGTCCATTTAAAATGGATAGTGACCAATTAAAACACAGATTCAACACAAAAGTTCAGAGAGATCAGAGCTTATAATCCATCTTAAGTGGAAAGGCTTCCATGACCTACATCGTTCAAACCACCATCCAAATCAAAATAGCAGATTATAAATGGACACAAGGGAGGCTGTGTGACTGATTTAAAAGCCTCATGAAACACAGTGAGTACTAGTACTGTCTTGACAAGCCAACACAGTTCACTTTGAGAAAACTGATGATGATTGTTTTAATTTTTGGCATTCATATTTAAGTGACTTTATCTGTTAATTTATCATCAAAAATAAAATTGCCTTTGAGGTTTATAAATATGTTACGGGTGAGTGCCAGGAGGATGGATCCAGGCTCTTCTTGGTGTTGGTTAGTGATAGAACAAGGGGAAATGGTTCCAAACTGGAACACATTAAGTTCCATCTTAATATAAGGAGAAACATTTTCACTGTGAGGGTGACAGAGCACTGAAACAGGCTGCCCAGAGAGGTTGTGGAGTCTCCTTCCCTGGAGCCATTCAAAACCAATATGGACACATTCCTCTGTGATCTAATCTAGATGATCCTGCTCGAGCAGGGGGGTTGGACTAGATGATCTTTCAAGGTCCCTTCCAACTCCTAAGATTCTGTGATTCTGAGAGGTAACTGGAATCAACCCACAGCTTGAACTTTGGCTCTGAATCAGTGGGAAATGAGGATCCTCTGCATCTGCCTAATTAAGGCAACAAATAAATTAAAAATAGTTTGACTCATTGTTTCTACATTACAGTTTCCACATGACAACTCTTGCTCAACCATTGTAATTTAATTTACAATACACTGCATTTACCACAGTACAATTACCAGTCTCAATTACAATTGTCAGAACATACCATCCTGCAGCCACTCCATTCTAAGTCAGACTTAAAATCACACATTTCTGAAATACTATTTAAGCACATTTGTAAGTGTGCTTACAAATACTCATACTTTGTCTCTGACAGGCAGGAATCTACATATAGATGACACAGGAGTTAATAAAAGGCCATTACAGGATTTCATAAACTGACCTTACTGCAAGGAGCAATCCAGTAAGCCATTGAAAGGAATGGCAGTCCTACTGCAACAGCAAGAACAACCAGAAACTTCACGGCCATGGTCTGCTGCCGTAAACCCGACAAATTCTCATACCATATTGAAAGAAGTTGTTGTTGACAGTTTGGATGTGCTACAAACTGGAACAAAGAAAAGGAGCACAACGAAAAAATATTCATATCAGAGTACCTTTTATTACAATAACAGCTGTATGAAGCACATTAATAAGGTGGGAATAGCGACAACTCAACTTATATTCAAAGAAACCAAAACTTCTGGTAAATAAGGGAAAGTGGCTTGGCGAGCACCTGCGCCAGCTCCCTCAGTACCCTTGGGTGGATCCGATCCAGACCAATCAACTTGTGTGGATCTAAGAAACTGAGCAGGTCCCCAAACAATTCCCTCGGGATTATGAGGCTTCAATCTACTTCCCATCCCCAGCTTTCCACCCAGGGGTCTGGGTATCAGAAGACCAATTGATCTTATTGCTAAAGACTGAGGTAAAAAAGGCATTGAGTAACTCAGCCTTTTCTTTGTCCTCTGTCACAATGGTTCTCCACACATCCAATAAAGGTGATACATTCTCCCTGGCTCTCCTTTTGTTATGAATGTATTCACGTAATTGTTTCCTGTTATCCTTTACAGCAGTGACCAGATTAAGTTCTGTTTGGCTTTGGCCCTCCTTATTTTCTCCCTGCGTAGCCTCACCTTGGCCCTGTAGCCCTCCCGGGTTACCTGCCCCTTCTTCCAACAATCATAAACTCTCCTTTTCTTCCTCAATTCTGGCCAAATCTCTCTGTTCAGCCAGGCAGGTCATCTTCCCCACTGGCTCAACCGTTCGCACAGTGGGATGGCTTGCTCCTGCGTCTTCAAGACCTCATTCTTGAGGAGTCTTGAGCATCCTGGGGTGTATTATAAGGGGTGAGGCTAGTAGGTCAAGAGAGGTCCCTCTCCCCGTCTGCTCTGGTGACACTGCCATCTGGAATATTGTGTCCAGTTCTGGGCCCCTCACTTCCAGAAGGACATACAACTCCTTGAAAGAATCCAGTGCAGGGCCACCAACATGATGGAGTGGAACACCTTCCTTATGAGGAAAGGCTGAAGGAGCTGGGTCTCCCTCAGTCTCCTCTTCTCCAAGAGGAGACTGAGGGGTGACCTCATTAATGTCTATAAATATGTAAAGGGAGAGTGTCAGGAGGACAGAGCCAGGCTCTTCTCGGTGATGGCCAGTGATAGGACAAGGGGCAATGAGTCCAAGCTGGAACATAGGAAGTTCCATGTGAATGTATGGAGAAACTTTTTCACTGTGAGGGTGACAAAGCACTGGAACAGGCTGCCCAGAGAGGTTACGGAGTCTCCTTCTCTGGAGACATTCAAGACCAATCTGGACACGATCTGTATGATCTAATCTAGATGATCCTGCTCAGGCAGGGTGGTTGGACTAGATGATATTTCAAGGTCCCTTCCAGCTCCTAATGTTCTGCGATTCTGTGATAATTTCTCCCTGGTTCATACACACACATTAATTGGAACTTTACAACTTCTATATAATGTGAGAGCAGTTTTATGGGTACTTCGAGGGTCTTGGTGCAGCTGCTAACTCAGTCAGTTACACTGATTGCTGGTTACTTTTCATATGTAAACCAGAATATTAAATGGACAGCAGGAATGGAATTAAGTCAAAGAAGGTACAATAACTCCTGTATTCAACACTGGCTGTAGCCCACTGCTCTTCAGAAATAAGAGCCACAGTACTTTTACTTCTGGATAGGATCTCCGATGAAATCAAATCTTCTCAGTTTTCTGCATAAGACACACACAGATATACAAATGTGTATCAGTGTTTGTTACGCAGTGCACAGGACTGCTGTGCTAGCCTCTGTTTCTTATTAAAACTTACACTTTTCCAGGCTGCAAAAGTAGTGCAAATTTCTTCCATCTTTTTGAAAGTAAGAGATCCAAGCAAATGTCTAAACTTTTTGCATATAGTTACAAATATTTTTGACCCATTTGCTCTCATGCCCACTGTAACCAGTATCTACTCTGACTATTTCCTTCTTGTTTATACTGCAAGGTATCTGGGGCAAGGATTCTTTTGTTTGTAAAACAGACTGGTCAGAAAGGGCCAAAATGTTTATTTAAGTGTCAGAGGCTACCAAAACATAAACATTTAATAATAGCACTATCATGACATGTCTGTTTGATCAACATAATTACTTACTTTTTTAACTTCATACTTAATGGCGAGTTTTAAGCGACTAAGGCTGGGGCGTCCGTGCTCTCCATTATTATGGCTCATCTCTACATCACCATTCAAAATTGCTTCCACTTCTTCTGTGTTTCTGCACAAATCAAGAAGTCCAACTACAAAATCCTTGCATTGCATAGACAATTTCTTGTAATCATTCTAGAAAAGAAAAAGAAGATAAGTTGCTGTTCAGACCTAACAAGAGAAGTAGTTCTACATCCCAGGTATCCATCTGTGATGATTTGTTTGCATCTTGTTATGGTTTGTTTGTTGGGTTTTGTTGTTTTTTTTTTTTCCTGACAGATTAAAAGCACTTTTTAATCAGATATCTTTTTCCCTTGAACATCCAAAGACCAGGATTCACCTCACAACTGTTACCTTGAACATCAACATTGTCAATTTTTATACGTGAGATGCTTTGCTAAACTTGCTGTACAGCCAACTTAAAGTAAAAAAAAAAATTAAAAAATAATAGTGTCAGAAATACTGCATGACATATCTTAATGACTATTTCAATTTGAGATGAATAGCACAAGGGAATGTTGTCTATTCACTGCCTGTTAGAGAAATCTAGACAAGATATAGAAAGTTACCCTGCAGAGATCTCAGTTGGACAGATGACTATCCTAGAGAGAACACATGTAAACAACTTCCCAACCTCCCTGAGCACTACATAAACATATTGAATTTCTCAGGCCTTGAATTATTCTTATAAATCTTATCATTCCCATTTTCCAACACCTCTAGTAGCTTGCAAACACAAGATTTGATTGATGTTTTCCAGCAATGGTCTCAGCAGTTCTACACAGAGCATGGTGATATTACAACTTTAACTCAGTGCTCTCTAGCTCAAATATCTCACAACAGACTTGGCTGTGTGAGACAAAATGTTGATCTCCAGCTGCAAGTTCAGCTGCTTATTGCTTTAACTACCAAATATTCTTCACAATCTCCACTGTGTTCCAGTGTCAAACTTGAGTCAAACCAGAAAAAGATATTTTGATCATTGCAATCTATATTTCATTAACTAAAAATTCCTAAATTGCAGCCTCTCATGCAAGATGACTATAGCTAGTCAGATAGGTATTTCAATGAATATGCATATAGATGTATATATAAAGCTAAAATACGTGTACAGACATATTTCCTCTGTCCTAGAGCTCAGAAGACATTTACTCACTTATGTGTCAACAACTTCAGACATTTTTGTGATCTCTGCAAATTTTAATGTCTTTAGAAGAGGAAATTAAATTACTGTAGATTTTTTTCCAAAGAATGAAAAAACCCCAACCACCCAACACCATACCAAAGAAACCACTATTTTGAGTACACCCGAATTTTTTGTTGAGGGTATACTACATGCATGTTTGTGTTTTACTACCCACAACAGCACAATACCAGTTTATTACTTGGATATATTAGAGGATTGCATCCAAGTTTTACGTTTCACTTTACTTATATGGATGCAAACATTCACAGTCGAATAGTTCTAGACACTATTGTACTTCTACATATAACTGCTAGTGATTTATTATTTTAATAATGTAACGTAAGCAAGATAGCTCAGATCTATCATAAAAGAGAAAGGAATGTTTATGTCATTTCTCTACAAGGACAACGGAAGCTAAATGCTAAATACTAAAACTAACCATTTTGTGTCATATTTTGCCTCTCTTCATAAGAAAAAAAAATAGAGATTATCCAAAATCCTGACTTTTTTGACACTATAGAAAGACGATTTTTTTAGAGCAATAAATCGCCTCTGTTTGGCTTTTTTTTTTTTTTTGTAGGAGCAGTTAACATAACATTCAGTATTCAGTCATATTAATACATAAAAGTCCTATTACAAAATTAAAGGAAAAGAAGGCCTTTGAGATTCACAGACAAAGGCAAAACAGTGTCACCCTATGCACCCTTATAGAATTAGGTAATATGAACTGTTCCAAACTGATATCTGACCCTCAAACATCACATGAAAAAAGGAATATTTTAAAATATATTCAGGAACACTATAATTAAATATGACAAAATATTGTAATATATATCTAATATATTGGTATGTGCCTATTTTCTTGTAGGAGATACATATATACATGCACACTAACACAATGTTTTCCATCTCTGGTGACTGAGACATGATGAGGACTTTCAAAACAACATGTGAGGAGGTCCACAGTGCAGACCAATGCCTTTAAGGATTCTCAAAACAAAAAAATCATACATGATGATTTATTCTAATGAAGAATTTGATTTTTTCTGAGTGTAGTCAGTCTAATTTAAGAACAGGAATACTGGATGGATACTTTTAAAAATAACTAGATATCCCCAATCACGCATTGTAGAACGGATTTTTGTAGGTTGCATGAAGCACTGAGGGATGTACTTTAGTATGGTAGGGGAACAGTTGGACTAGATGATCCTGGAGGTCTTTTCCAACCTTAATGATTCAATGATTCTATCCCTTCTGAATTTAGGTTTGTACATGGTATCATAGTATACATTAACACCCAGTAATGTATATCCTTGAGGGATAAACTCCACGGAGTTTATCCCTCAAGGATAAGAGGGCTGTTAGAAGCAGTCAGCATGGTTTTACCAAGGGGAGGTCATGTCTGACTAATCTAATAGCCTTTTACAAGGATATAACCAGGTGGATGGATGATGGTAGGACAGTGGATGTGATTTACCTTGACCTCAGTAAGGCATTTGGCACTGTCTCCCACAGCATCCTGGTGGGCAAACTGAGGAAGTGTGGCCTGGAGAGAAGAGCAGTGAGGTGGATTGAGAACTGGTTGAAGGGAAGAAGCCAGAGTTGTCATTACTGGGGCAGAGTCTGGCTGGAGACCTGTAACTAGTGGAGTCCCTCAAGAGTTGCTACTGGGACCAGTACTGTTCAATGTCTTCAATGATGACCTGGATGAGGGAATAGAGTGCACAGTCAGCAAGTTTGCTGATGACACAAAGCTGGGAGGGGTGGCTGACACACCAGAAGGTTGTGCTGCCATTCAACAAGATTTAGACAGGATGGAGAGCTGGGCAGGGAGAAATTGAATGAGATTTAATAAGGGCAAGTGTAGGGTATTGCATCTGGGGAGGAACAAGCCCAGGTACCAGTATTGGTTGGCGACTGGCCTGCTGGAGAGTAGTGCAGGTGAGAGGGACCTGGGGGTCCTGGTAGACAGCAGGATGGCCATGAGCCAGCAATGTGCCCTTGTGGCCAAGAAGGCCAATGGTATCCTGGGGTGTATTAGAAGGGGGGTGGTTAGTAGGTCAAGAGAGATCCTCCTCCCCCTCTTCTCTGCCCTGGTGAGACCTCACCTGGAGTATTGTGTCCAGTTCTGGGCCCCTCACTTCCAGAAGGACATACAACTCCTTGATAGAGTCCAGCGCAGGGCCACCAAGATGATTAAGGGAGTGGAACATCTTCCTTCTGAGGACAGGCTGAGGGAGCTGGGTCTCTTTAGCTTGGAGAAGAGACTGAGGGGTGACCTCATTAATGTCTATAAATATGTTAAGGGTGTGTGTCAGGAGGATGGATCCAGGCTCTTCTCGGTGTTGGCCAGTGACAGAACAAGGGGCAATGATTTCAAACTTCAACATAGAAAGTTCCATCTTAATATAAGGAGAAATATTTTCACTGTGAGGATGACAGATCACTTGAAACAGGCTGCCCAGAGAGGTTGTGGAGTCTCCTTCTCTGGAGACATTCAAGACCAATCTGGACACGTTCCTGTGTGATCTACTCTAGATGATCCTGCTCAGGCAGGGGGGTTGGACTAGATGATTTTTCAAGGTCCCTTCCAACTCCTGACGTTCTGTGACTCTGTGATTCCACCAGTGTCTTTCCTCATTTGAAAATGCAATGAATTCACTTCCCCTCCTGTGACATGCTGCCACAGCTGTGATTGGTGGTGATAACAGAGCTGAGGCCTCTTTGTCAGTCTGGCTACAGCAAAGGAGCTTTGTGGACTTGGTGGTACTCAACATCACTGCCACCACCCAAGCCACGACACAGGACTTTTCTAACCCAGCAGAGCCAGCTGAAGGCAGTGCATGTCCCTGCTCCAGTTCACAGCTTGCAGTCCTCAGACATACTCTCTTATGAAGAGTTTATCCTCTTAGGGAAGGTTAGGGAGGACAGATGGGATGACAATATCTAAACTGCCGTGGGGAGATTTGTCAGGATCTGAACACGGGGCAGATAGCTCTAGCCAGGCAACTTAGTTTCTAAGAAATCAAGTGTGCTGATTTGCAGAGACTCCTGCACAGGCAGCCTTTTGCCCCATGTCTCCTTGGTCCAATTAAATGTGTATTGACAACAAAAATGATTAATACTTTTTTCTCACCATCTCAGTGTGTCTCTGTCACACATGCACAGAAAGTTCCCACTCCCTCAGAGTCTCCATGTCTCTTACCATTAATGTGAACCAAGGGAACATGGTAATAATTTCTTTGGTTTAACTTATTTTTTAAAATGGCCAAAGGCACACAGATAATTTCATGAGCTCTCCTTTACTGCAAATTGTAAACTCAATGAATTAAAAAAACAGTCCTGGAAGACTTGAGAAGGCACTTAGCAATCAAATTACAATCAGAGTCTCCGAAAGGAATCAGCCTTAATCCTGCAATCATGTGTGTCCTTTATTTTATGCACGTGGCAACATTGGTTCAGGGCTCCTCAGCAGTTTAGACAAACCCTATTTTGCAAGTTTTTGCCACTGCTAGAATGAGGGGGCAGCACTGTCTGCTCTGACCCTACAAGGGAAGATAATGATTTGGGGTGACCACTGTGGGGGATGAGGAACAAAAGGAACAAGATGCTGGTGGCAGAAGAATGACATGGAGGGTGGGGGTGACAGTGCCTTCTGTTGAGGATGGTTACCTGTCCTTTGTGGTAAGAGCAGGCTCAGACTGTCTTAGTATCCCAAGTAAGGGAGCAAGCAGGTCACAGTCACTCTGAAAACCTCAGTGGACCACAATTTGCCTTAGCTCTGACCACATAAACAGAAGGGCATGAGCAGGAGAACAGGCAAACATCACTACAGCCATTTCTCCCAGAAGAAAGGGTCCTTCTCCATGCATTCCTGTCACAGGCTCCTGCTGTCCCCCAGACTGTGCCTGGGATGGAAATACTCTAAGGACATGAGCTGACACTGAACCCCACAGACAAGATGGAGCAGTGATCTAGCCAGGGGTAGATCTGGACAAGATCTAGCTCTGCTTAGTGACCTGTGGAGGCCAAGACCAGAAAGGCGGGTACTGCTAAGCGAAGATTTAGGAATTATTCCTTCAGACGTCATCCACTTTTTTCTGGTTTTACTCCTAATAAAGAATGACCCTCCAAAAAACTAGTGAAAATAATACCAGCAACCAAACACAAGTCATGCAATGCAAGCTGACACTGCTACAGGAGTTTGAAGAAAGGAGGTTGTTCCAGAGAAGAGTGGTTTCCACTGATTATGACATTTCCTGTTTTCTGTGAATCAATTATCTCTAATATTAACTGATTGCTTGACACAGGAGAGAGAAATAATTTATAAGACTTACAGGTCATGAAATCAGTATCAAGAGGGTGATCATAACCCTTTACATTGCCTCTGAGGAAGACCTGGGAATTTTCTGAGCAACTTGTTGCTGCAGACACCCACCAGGAAGCTCCCCATCAGAACTATAAAAGAGGTGCCATTTAAACCAGTGTATTACCAGAAAGCTCAAATTCCATGTAGGTAAGGTCTGAAATACTTTCCGTGGCTCAGGTAAACCCTAGGTGGAGCTAAAATGTGCCATGTCCAGCTAATATTGCAGTAAAGATATACTTGTTTTGATTACAATAATATGGGTAACACCTCTTTACAAAATCCATGTTTTTACTCAGGTCCTGCAATACAGTAGGAGTAGAGGTCTAATTTTAGAAAGGCAACTGAGGAAAAGGAAGAATTAAATAAACCAAAAAGTCACCCAGGGATGAACCAGGTCACAACAAATTAGGATCTCCTCACAGCACTTCAGGGCAGGCTGCAGAAGTTTGCTTTCTAAACTGTCACACCTTTCCTGACCCACATGCTCCATTCCCTGCCCTGGTGGCACCAGGAGGAAATACTGTGCTCCCAGGTTCATCTCACTGACCATGTAGTACAGCATACATTTGAAGGACACTTCTTGCTGACTGCTCCAAATAATAATTTTATTTATCTTAGTAATAGTCTTAGCTTGTGCCATTCCAACTGTGGTAAACGGAGCTATACAGTCTCTACCAATCAGACATGCTATTTATCTTAACATAGCTGTGAACTTAACAGGCTGCATTTATGGTGTATAAAAAATGTTTTTCTGTTCTGTTCTAAAATTACTCCCCTTTAAGTTAATCAAGTCCTTTTGTTCACATCTTCAGCAGCTGCTAGCGAGAAACAAAGAGTAAGTGGTTTAAATACTCTTATCTGAACTGTACCCAGAACCAGTGGATGAAATCTCAGACCACTGAGGTCCTACAGATTTCTGCCAGAGGACACTTATGCTCTGCATCAAGCTGATACGGTCTTCTCATCATTTTCTTGTATTGATACAAAATAAAAATTCTCATCTGCTCCTATTCCAGATGTTTATAGCTGTTTTTAAGATCCCCTTGCATATTCATCCTCCTTCTTTAACCTCTCCGAGAAATATTGTAGCTTCTTACAACAAATTGGTGCCACAAAGATACATTTATAAGTACAAGTCAGGAGTAATTAATTCAGTATTCCAGCATCTCAGGTTGGCCGAGCAGATACGGGTTCATGGCCTTGCAAACTATACCACTGCTAAGATTAGCATTAAATATTGATCACCGCAACTTCAAACTCTTCCTAACACAATGTTGGAAATGATTCCCTTACTGCTTTGCAGGGGTTTTGATCTCCTGCTAGTGAAGTCTCGTGTCACAGCAGTATCGTAAGTCCAAGGGATGTTAGCTGACCTAGGTCATAATTAACAAGGCAATGTTTGCACAAGGCCTAACTCTGCATTTACTGAGAACAAAAAGCTTATATTCTCTCTGAATGCAAATAAACCCTGGTAAATATTTTTTTAGGCTGCACTATTGCATCTGTGTAACATAAAAAAACAACCCAAAGAACACTCATGCTTCAAGGATCTAAGGGACCTTGAATCTCTGGGTCTCTAATTTTTTTTTTTTTTTTTCAAACTCATACATTTGTAAAGATTAAGAATTCTATGTACTACACTGAAAAAGTCTTTAACTTGACAGAGTTCACAGATAACTAATTACAAGTTAGTAAAAAAGAGAAAGAGGTGAGTAGAAACACCAGAGAAGGGTGGCACATTAAAAAAGGGCATTCTTTAAAGTGCTTTTTGTGAATAAATGCAAAACATTGCAAGGAGTGACAAAGCTCAACTATGAGAAAATAATGAGAAACATGAGAGTTTAAGAGAACTGTACAATTTGTCTTGCATTAGTGACCAAATTGTACTAATTGTCCCCTTTCCTGTCCTAGGCCAGCTTCAGCCATGGGTTTGAAGGGTATACTTTACTACCCTGCCTGACAGGAAGTGGAAAATGAGTTCACTGACACATTCTACGTAAGCAGGATGAATTACAACCAGCACAGAGCAATAATAGAGTCCCAAAGACTTAAATCTTCCATGCATTAAACAATTACTTATATTTCCACATTATCCTGCTGATTTATGAAGGTGATGTTGATCTCTTACTGCTCAAGGAATAGAAGAAAGTCCTTTGATGGAACTTTGCAACTCTATCTGTCGCAATCAGTATACCTCAACTCACCTTAAATTCTTTTTCAATGTTGGCAAGTACAGCTAGCTCATTGCTGAGCTCTAAGGCAGTCATTACAGGGTCTTCACTGGACAAAGACAGATAAGCAGGGCTGGCCAGACCTTTGTAGGCATTGATTCTGGATCTAGAATGGCTGAAAGAGTCATGCTTTTGTTTCTGATTGCATTCACTGCACTTGCAGAAATAGTCATGTGGCCTATCGATCCGAGCTCCTTTTCTCAGCAGAGTGTGGACAATCTCATATTCATGGCAGTGGGCTGCCAGAATGATTGGTGTAACGTCGTGCGAAAACCGTGTGCCGTCTTCATCGTATGCATAGAAGTCATCATGCTGGAGCTCTGACTGGCTAGGACTCAATGCCAGCCTCTTGCCTTCAGCAAATGCAGGATGGTTTAGGATGGCTTCCACTATCCGAACATAACCCTTGCTAATAGCCAAAAGCAATGCATCCCCAACCCGAGATAGGTTCTCCTTCTTCAGCAGAAGTTCTGTGATCTCCAGGTGCTCATTGGCAACTGCCAGCTGTAAGGCGTTCTGCCCCATGTAGTCCACACAGTTCACATTGAGTGAAGGACATTCTTCCAGCATTTTGCGAATCACTGGGATATTTCCATATTCTGCTGCATCCAAAAAGCGCTCCTCCTCAAGAGAAAGGCTCGTTGAGTGGTCATTAAACATATACGCTGGCCCTCGACTGGCCTGCCTCCTCCCCTTCTCCCGGAGAATGGTCTGTCGTCGTAGGGCTAGTCTATTCTCATTGCCTCGTCTGTGGGGAAATAGAGAAATTATTAGTTCTGTTGTATGAAAGGACACCTCCATTTTAAATAATAACAAATAAAATTATTTAATCATTTACCTGCTGGATATATTGCAGCAGGGAAACCAGAAACCCCGACTTTGATGCACATTGTAACCACTGTCACTATACACCTCTGGAAGTAGGTACATTTTATTTAAACAAGAAGTAAAGGCCCCAGTCAATCATCATTTAAGATGATATTTTTTTCCCTATTCCGTCCTCCAAAGCTTTTGCACAACTTTTAATGAAGCTGGATCTTGCTTCATGTCACAGAGGTAGAATAACAGTTCTAGAGGATTGTTCTCAAGTTTACACAGAAACCCCTATCTGTTTTTCCAGCACTCTTCTATCCACAATTACCATCATTTGGTATCCCATACACCCTTCTAACACATATAGTCACCTTATGGGAAAAGTGCTTCCTATTTTAATATAGAAAACAAAGCATTGCAACATTTTTACATGCTAAGGTTTCACTTTCTGATTAAAAGAATATTTGCAATAGAAAATATTCAGCTAATGTTGAGAATTACTGCAAATGCAATCTACATTTCCCTGGATGAACGCACTACTTTCCGACACCTTTGACAGACCTAGCAAATATTTTGATTCTTCACTAGAACAACTGGGTATTAAAAAAAATCCCAAACCATCAGATCTCAAGTTCATTGTTTAAATACATTTTTAAAATACAAAGATGACCTAGACAATAGTGATGACATGCAGTTACTGCCACAGTCCAGAGGCACTATCAACAGCGCAAGCCCGTGAGAATAACCCAGCTCAGGTGGTAGGAGGAATCCCAATGACTCCATATGAGCCTGGATGTGTCCCTTCTGAAAGCCACCATCCCTTCAGGATGCTATTCACCCAAAGCTCTTTACTTGGTCTACTTTGGTAGACTACTAAGTCACAGCTCAGAGTGAAGACAAGTCGCACTATGAAAGGAGTTGGCAGTCATGGAATGAGCGACAAGGGATTGCACAGGACAGCAGGACACATGAGCAGAGAAATTCTCCGAATTCTTTTCTGCCTCAGAAAAGCAGGCAGGCTGACTTCAAGTGCTCTTCCTATTCTTACCCCCATCACTCCTTCAGCAACTATGTAATTTGTATTTTGGATGTGGTTTCTCCTCTTTGCCCTGCTGATGTTTTTCTGACATCTGTAATTGAATGCTCAGTCAAAACTGAATTTGCACCAGATAAAAACATATCAACTACATTGTACAGCATCTGTTACTTCCCATCTCACTATCCTTTTCATTACTGCAGTTCATAACCTCAATACCCTATTTGTTCTTTCACTCAGTGGCTTGCCAATGACTCCGCAAATTCTTGCTTCAAGATAGATTTGAAATGTTTTCCCTTCTTTAACTTCTATGAAACCCTCATCCATTTCTCACCCCTTTGAGTAACTACTTAATTATTTAATTATTCAAATATACAGTAAACCATATCAAAGCTAAGTCTGATGAGGAATGGTACAAGATATGCTACATTCTCTTTAATAAGAAGAAAATCTAATTCATGACTCTTATTTCAGTCAACTAAGATCCCAAGATCAGAAATTAAATTGAAAATAATTTTCTCTCCTACAATTACTCAGCTAAACTACACAGCGTTCACTACAACTTGCATATTTTTTCTCTCTGAATGGCAGCTTAATGATTCTTTATATACATAAGCTCAAATGTACTTCACTATTTTCAGTATTTACCACAAAATAATGACTAGTAATATTTTATTCATTAAGTACGTACAAATGAATATGAATTTAAGTTTTTAAGTAATAAAATTAGTCCTTTTTGACTCAAAATGTCTTCACAAACAGTAATATTACAAGGTATTATTTCTTCTGGATTGTTTATATTTAACTTCAGTGTAAATTTCCTTTTTGCCTCTTGTTTAGCTCCAGAGATAGTCCTCTGCAGCACTGGAAATGCTTCCAAGTCTTAAATCTACTATGACAACATTGTGTAAGATAATCAGAGGTATGGAACACAGAATCTAACAAATATAACAGCTGTTACATTGTTCAATATGCAGACAGTACCAACATGCTGCAATGGCACGTTTACAGCCTTAGTCTGCACTGTGTCATTTCATTATATGGACTAAAGTTAGATCCCACCCCCTTCAAGATTTCTAGAAAGGCTGTCTCAGATGCTGTGGGTTCAAGCTTGTGAGACAGCATGGATATATTTGCTAATGCCTCTAGGTGAATATGCTATTTGGCTGGTTGAAATTTTTCCACGTGTATTTTCATACATTTTAAAGGCAAAAATATTTATATTTGTTGAAATGACAGCCTTTGGAGACGTTTCATAGAAAACAGAAATTGAAAGAGTGAAAATGTTACTGGCACTGGTATCAATATTGGTGCCAATAACTGAAATTCACTAAACAGAAACCAGTGTTTTGATATAACTAAAAGTGTTTAACCCAAAATGTGTGTGCTGAATTGAAACAGGGAAGAAATGGTAGAAAGGAGAGATCACGGCAGACAAAGCAGACACCAGACTCTTCACTTTCAAAGTTACACCCTAAAGGACTACATGGTTTTGAAAAGTTTATTCAGAGATAAAATATCAGAGTGCATGAGGAATGAGAAAGGAAAGAATGTAAAGAGAAATTTTAAAACCTGCTGTTTTTTAAAATATATGGACTGGATCACTCTTAAGATATGAGCACATCAAGACCATAGTGTCACAAGGTCCTTAACTTCCACAAAAGAGTTCTCAGAACCCAAAGGTTTTAAATACACAAGTTAATCCTACAGTCAATGGTTTGAATCAGGCTACATGTTTCTTGAGGTTTATAGCCTCCTAGAAAAAAGGCTAGGTGTAATCACAAAATTTTGAGCAAATACATTCAGTTGGTTTTGATTCATTCACCATTGCCTTGCATATCCAGATTTCACATTCTATAGTTAAGCACATAAATGCAAGAACCTAGTAAAATCATCATAGGAGGAAGCCCTAACCAAGGAGGAACAATAAAGCATATTTTGGACAAAAAAAAAAGTATTTTCAGATGTAATATAGATAAGAAAGGTAACATTAGAAGTGATTTTTTTTTTAAATGCTTTTGAGGCATTTTTTTTCAGTTTATAAACATAAAGCAATCTTACAAGATTCAACACGTACACAGGAAAGCTAGGATAAATGTAATGGCCATATAGATTTTTCCCTGAGATATACAGTTCATTACTAATAAAAAAGTTTGCTTTCAAAATGAATTTATACATAGAAGTAAATTTTGCCCTGCTGGCATTTAAACAGGTTTTTTTACTACAAAATATCAAATAATTTAATTATTGTATGTAGTATTTACATGTAGCTGCAACTGTGCTTGCATCATTTAGATTGCCTTGATATTGTATAATCAACCTCTTATTTAACTTCTATTCCACTTGTGTTTCATTTTCCTAGTTCTTTCACAGTAGAGGCTACAATGCCATTTGGATTCCACAGGACTAATCGGGTTTGGGTAGCAAAAGATGAAAGCATCTACTCTATCTGAGCAGGCACTATGTGATCTAGCTCTAGACGAGAATAAACTCTTTCGAGAAAAGATTCTTTCAGAGTATCAGTTCCTCAGTTTGTTTTTTTTTATATCAGATGCAAGCCCTGTTGCAACAACAAAATGAAAGTTTTATTATTCAACTGAATGGTTCTTCTCTTGAGTGTTTGCACTGGAGTCAGAGAACTCCCACTGAAATGGAACTGCAGGACACATTCTATAGCAGGTTCATCAAGTCACGTAAGTTTGAGTTCCCAGTCTAATTAATGAAATTATATCCTAATCAGTTCTGAAGCTATGCAATATTAAGCCCCTTCCACAGTTCTTTACTCAATAAAAGCCATTATTGCTGCTAATATATTCTCAGTTCTGCAGCTGAGTCAACTGGCCACAGAAGCTGTCAATGAGTACAGTAACCAGTGTCTACTGTGTACTGTTCTTTAATTTACTTAAGTTTAACAGAAGAAAAAGCTTTTAACAATTGTAATTAACACTCACATATGTCAGCATATCAGCTGCTACAAGTTTCTTTGTCCATACCTCTATTAACTTGCCTCACAGCTACTGCAATTTTCTTCTCCATTGTCTCTTAAGACTTTAAGATCTGAAGACCACCTTCCAACAAGAGTCACTGCAGTATCCTGACACTTGGAAATCCCCAGAGCATCCATGCTCCCTGTACCTTATCTCACCCCAATTCATTCTCAAGACCCAAACCACCATGTTTTAAGAAATATTAATTGGTTTGCTTCAACTGGTATCATGAGTCTATCCCCTTCAATCTTTATTCCATCTGTTTCTCTCCAATTCCTTCCATATATGCTGAAACTGTGTCCATTAAAATTCCTCCTGCTAATATCTATGATCCAAAAAGCCATCTTGCATTTCTTTCCATAGCATGGGAAGTATTTACAAAAACTAAGTTTAGTTTCATGGGGTTAATCTCTCCAGCTCCCACATTCAGTAGGGATAGTCATTAGTCATGAGACCAGGATTCAGAGTAGGAACTCCATCTCTTTGTAGATTACATACTGTGTATAGCATGTTTTGCATCATTAACATCACATTAGATACGTTATGTTTATGTTACCCTAAGATAAATAGCCTACATTCCCTACATCTGTTCATCTCTTAGAAGCACATCTCTACTGCTTGTCCTTTTCCTCGCTTTTGGCGGAAATACTGGGACAATACATATACATAAAGATGAAGTTAGCAAAACTGAAGTTCAGCTGGAATTAAAAGTAGAAAAGAATGTGAAGATTGGCAAAAAATGTCTTCTGAAAATACACTAAAACCAAAAGGAAGACTGAAGAAATTCACGTGGACCCAATGTTCAACAAATCAGTGGATCCAGTGACCAAGGACACAGGTGAGACTGTGTGCTCAGTATTTGCTTGTCCTCAGTTTTCACCCACAAGGACCTAAAAGGTCCTCAGCAGTGAAGCATTACCTACAATCAAGTTAAGCCAACTGGACACACAGTCCTGAAACCTTGCATCCAATGGCACAGAGGGATTTGGTAGATGACATTGCAAGGCTACCACATACCATCTTTAACATGCAAAGAGACTGGGGAAATTTTTACTCATAGGAAACAGGATTTCCTGTTTTGAATAAACTAATCACTGAATTGCAAAACCACAATAATCTAAAGTGCAGGAAACACCCTGTTGAGCAGCATACTAGCAAGTTCCAGATCTGTCTTAAACTGCTTATTTCTTCATGATCTCTGTAGCAATCATTTACTGCTAAACATAATTTAAAATGTATACTGGTTATTTGAGCAGATAATAAATTCAGCCCATAAAAAATATCATAATAGATTTTTAAAACGCCTTCAAAAAGTTAAGGATACATCCAATACAGATTCATATCTTATTTAAACTGAGGGACAATAAAAATATCATCGAATTAAAAAAACATATATTTATGTGCCCTGCAAAATTAATCCAGGATGAAATTATTTTCCTAAGTTTGGATCCTTATATAAGGAAACAAACCCTTCAACAGGATCAGGGTCACTGTTTTTTTTCCTGGGATGTTAACAACTTCAGTTAACCAGACAAAACTGCAGTTCATTAAACACTTCCCCCCAGGTTTTTCAAATAATAGATTATATTTCTATTCCAGCAATGCATTCAGTATGATTTATCAAAACAAAGAGTAATCAGTGAGACTGAAACATATGTTGAATTAGCTTTGTCCAGTAGTATTTCCTCTTTCCCTGCTTGTATTTAGAAGAAAATCATTGCTTAAATTAGAGATTAAGTACATTCCATACATTCCCCAGAGAGTAGCTCATTTTCTGGAGCAGAACTTATTACAGAATGAAATAGAATATTTTTGCACTTTTTGGTGGATCATAGGATGTCTGATGCAGAGCTCTGGAATCTCAAGCCTAATGCATTTTCCCTGGATAGATATATTTCGTATGTATGAAATAAATTTCCTGTTTTGCCCATTTGCAATTGCAGTTAATTAAAGCTAAGGGTAAGTAATTAAAATTGGTTCTTGCAGCACAAGACTATAAATACATTTAATTGTAACAGGGAAAGCAAATTGTTCTACTTTATTATTTCTGCTTAATTAGATACACACAGTAAATATTACTTCAGGAGTTTTAAAAGAAGAATATAAGATATTTGATTGCCTCCAGGAGTACAGGAAGGAATTTGATGATCTAGAATAGTATGTTCAGTCCTGTTATGTTTTCATGTTCTTACACATATTTCACCACTATAAAGGTCTCTTCAGTCCATTTTTTATCACAAAGATGCCTAAGTATCTATAATAGTATCTATTGTCACAGATTCTGGCCACATAAGTCTTAAAGCCAAATGTTACCTCAACTTTCCCAAACTACTGAATACCTGTTGGTTGCAATAGATTATTAATGCACTTGGGGGAAATATGGTCTAAATGACCTTACCTGCTGATACTTATTACTGCAGAGCCAGTATAACCAAGACGGGAATATTGCAATCATTTTTGATGCCATATGATAGGAAGGAATTCTACAAAATAATAAATTAAATGCAAGAGAGCAGCAGGGAGAGAAACACAATCTTTACTATCTTTTTAAGCATGATAAGGTTGATTTTGTGAATTCTTTAGGGTGGTATTCCACTCATCTTCTGCGACAGGAAAAATAGAACTGTAGTATACACTGTCACCTTGATCTACTCTATAGTTAAAAGACTGACAATTTTCCTATCTTTAATATTTATTTTAGGATAGCATTCATTTTCACCTATATTTTGCATTGCTTAAAAAAAAAGAATTCTAGCTGATCAGGTGAGAGTAAGGCCTCCTTTAATGTATAAAATCGTGATGATTTGACCCTGGCTGGAGGCCAGACTCCCACCAAAGTCGCTCTATCACTCCCCTCTTAGCTGGACAGGGGAGAAAACACATGTTGAGAGGCTTTGGAGTGAGATAAGGACAGGGAGAGATCATTCTGCAATTAGCGCTGTGGGCAAAACAGACTCAACACAGAATAAAGGAAATAAAACTCTCTAATTTATTACACACTACACACACAGAGAAACCAGAGTCGGATGAGAAGTACAAACAGCTCTTAAAACAACATCTCCCTACCTCTCCCTTCTTCGCAGACTTCACTTTATTCGTGATTTCTCCTCCCCAGGATAGCATGGGGGAAGGGGGGGGGGAAGGAAGGGAATACAGGCTTCAGTCTTCAGTTAGTTCCTCATGAGTTGTTCTCCTTGAGGGGGGGGATATTTCTCACACACTTCCCTTGTGCCACTGTGGGGTCTCACCCATGGGAGACAGTCCTCCATGACCATGTGAGTCCCCTGCCACAGGGCCTCAGTTCTTCACCAACTGCCCCAGCCTAGGTCACTGATATAAAATGTCTCTCATGTCCAGACTGCTGGCCCCAGCCTGGTCCGCCACAGAGTCACAAGACCCCCAACCCCCCCAACAAACCTGCTCTGGTGTGAATATCTCTCTCTGCCTCTTATCTCTCTCTCCCAGCTGCAGGTTCTGTCAGGGGCTTGCTCCAATGTAGGTCACAGATTCTTCCACATTCTTCCACCTGCTCCATGGTGGGATCCTGCCTGGCCCAGGTACCTCTTCATGGGCTACAAGTGGGGTCTCTTCATTCTCCATGGGCTGTGGGAGGAAACCCGCTTCACCACGGTATTCTCCACAGGCTGCAGGGAATCTTCTGTCAGTGCCTCCTCCTCCCCCTTGCCTCCTTCACTGACCTTGGTGTCTGCAAAGTTTCTTATATCTTCTCACTCCCTTCTCTGGTGGCAAAATGGGTCTGTATTTTTCTGTCTCTAAAATGTGCTTCACAGAGGTGCTGCGACCAGCGCTGGTTGTCCCGGCAAGCCTTGTCAGTAACAGGGTCTGGGAGTTTGGCCTTGGGAGCCCAGCTGGGATTTGCTTTGTTGGGCCTCAAAGAAGCTTCAAGCTGCTTCTTAAAGAAGCCACCCCGCAAAACCACCACAATAATTTAGTGGGAACATAGACTACAGAAGCCTAATTGAGTCAAGTCCCTTATAAGAACAGGCACCACCTCAAATACTTCCCCATTTAAATACCAGGCTCTGTCTTTAAGGAAATTTCTGTCTTACCGGAATTCTATTTTCTTTCATTAATCCCACAGAAAGACTAATCCAGCATTTGATTTTTCTAGCAGTTAGAAACATTAATCTAATTTTCAGACTAAATTTAATAATGGCCAATTTTCATGTATTTGGGGTTTTTTAGGAACCAGAATTGTATTTCAAATTAAGCAGCACTTTCCCCTGACAATGGTTACCTGCAACACACAAACACATAGCCATCATATACCCTCTCAAGCTTCATTTTGCTGAGCTAAACCAAGCTCATCTCATTTCCTGCTATGTCCATGCAGTTAAAACTGCCACAGAACAACCCCCCACTTTGAGTACACCATCATGACCTACAGAGCAAACCTGTGTCAGTGACTGCAGAAAAATGATTAGCAACCATTTTGTGTTAAACTCTATGACTTTGACTATTTATCTGGTGCATTTACATCCAAGAAATCATTTAGACATTACGGATTCCTCTGAAAGCCAAAGGTTTAGTCTTCTTCCTTCATCGAGTGTCAGTAAGTCTCTGACTTAGGAAGCTAAAGATTTTTTTAATTTCGACCCTCACGATTTGCCATGAAGAGTTGTGGAGCTCAAAAAAATCAGGATTTGGAAGAATTGTCAACATTATAATACAAAGTAAAAAAGCTTTTTGGGAGCGTCTGCAACAGCTGCTAAGAGGTTGAAGAAGCTTGATAATGACAGTATAACTCCTCCTCTTTTTCCTTCACTCATGTAAAAGAGTTTATAACTCTAAACTTACAGTGTAAGAATAGTCTGTTAACTCGTTTAAACTGAGGCTTGGCTTACCTTCAAGAATCTATTATGTCTGGAAGAAAACTTTTCTTCGGAAATTAGAAAATATAAATTCACAAAATCTGATTATCTGTCATCAGGACCATGCTTCAGTAAGTGATACCACACTGAATCCCTTAATTGTGTACATTAATGTAAAATTAGAGATTAAAATTGCAGACATATTGCCTGTCTCATGAAGAGAATATATGTACTCATCTGTAGTTCTAGCTATTTAAACCTAAAGGCTGGAGGCACGGTAAGGGAAAAAGGGTGCTGATACTAATGGCAACATCCTAAAGAAATATATTTCAGTCCTAGAAATAAACAATCTCAGAACAGAGTAAACAGAAAGTAATGTTGCCACACTGACTTAATGATTCAATCCTGTGAAGTTCAAGGATTTTGAAAATTGGCCAATTACTAAGTATGACAATAGTATCCACTGCTTATTGAAACTCAAGCCACTAGCTGAAGCCATTGTTGAAGCCATTAGCAGTCACCTCTGAATCACCTGTGTGTGTGAGCTTCCAGAAAACTCAAAAGGCCACAGAACTTTTTTTTAATCTAATCAAGACTAAAGGAAGATAGACAATGAACAAAGCAATATGTAAAAGGAAGGGTATACTTTATCTCTGTTCAGGTCTGGGATTGGTAAACTACCTGTAGCTCTGAAGTTCCAAAAACTTGGCGGTGAGGATATTTCAGAGAAAGAATTATTTGCATTATTTGGATGTTCCCATTTTCTAATCTTTGTCATATACCTATATACAAAATGTATCAACATATGTATTATATGAAATAATAGTGTATAATTTGCAATATATATCACTATATACTGACATATATAAAATATACAGTAGCATGTATAAAATTAACTAAAATATATGTAGTCAAATCAGAGATAGGATGTGAGCTTAGACATATCACAGAATCACAGGAAGTTAGGAATTAGAAGGGACCTCAAAAGATAATCCAGTCCAACCCCCCTGCCCGAGCAGGATCACCTAGATTAAATCACACAGGAATGTGTGCACATTTGTCTTGAATGTCTCCAGAGAAGAAGACTCCGCAACCTCTCTGGTGCTGCATGTAGACCCCAATGTATGTGTAGACCCACAAGCTCTCCCAGCCACACTGTGCTGAGCTCAGACCAGTAGACAGTAATAACCAGCTCTCTGACTTGACATCCAGTCCTGTGAAATGGGCCTTTATCAACAGTCAGTACTTGATACACCTTCATTTTGCACAGGCTCTAACTTCCATGATCAGTTGCAAGCCAGGGAGTTGTTATGGTCTGTAGTTCGCTGATAGTTTCCTGAGAGAGACCTCCACACATGTGCTCTGTAGCTGTAAAAGATGGGGGACCATCATCAACTTTAGTCACTGACTGATGATGGGGAACTGCAGAAGTGTTAAGTACTGAGTAACAATCTGATCTGTTTGTCTTCCCTCATGAGACACCTGTCCCTGTTAATATTTTGCAGCGTGTTATAGACAATAGGGCTAAGAGAGACACAGACATCTTAGACATCTTGGACATCTTTATCTGTTACAGGTAGTAAGATGATTTCTCTTGCTGGTGTTTTCTAACTGGAATGATTCTTGATCATTCCTTGATCTGTTTAATGATAGGGAAAGGCCTCTTCATAACATCCACTTTGGTATAAAGGCTTACAGTTCCTCCATAACTCTTAAAAGCTAGTGCTAAAACACAACTGGGCTAGAGCTGAAGTGCTGTGAATAACAATCCAAAACCAGCTGTGGACATTTACAATAAAACCTCCAAATAATCAATGACAGTGACTGCATTAGAAGTGAGAAAAGCCCATAACAAACTTAAAGTATTTCATTTTGCAGCATTTGAAAGGTACAAATAAGAGTATTTCTACTTGTGTGTGGTTTTTATCAGAAGATGCACATCTAACACCAAGCATGAAGTGTCACCTTTAAGACTGCTATTTGACATTATGTTTGAAGCTGATGCATCTTCTGGGACTGCCCAGAGGCACTTCTGAGACCTGAACTGTCATAGCTTTTTGTTTACATCCTGTTGAGAAGTCTTTCCTCTATGATGATTTATTATGTTGTGAAAATGCTTTTCATAGAAGCAGATAAAACCAATTTTATTTAAGGAGTCTTTCTCCATCCACTGCTTGGTGCAAAGTTCATATCTGTTGATGTGAACCTGGAAGGGTAGTGGTCCACAAATATTGTTTTTAGGGAATAAATAGCAAAGGATTTTTCTCTCTCCCCAGGAAAGCAGTTCAGTGTCTATTTAATGGCTGATTAAATAATGGCTGAAAAGCACACAATGCAAGGCAAACAACCACTTCTCATGCTCCCCATTTCATTTGCTATTCTTCCTACTTTCTACCCTGCTCTTTTACTCCAGCAAGAAAACTGGTGGCTTCTTATTGATGTTCCAGATGCCCGACACTGAAACAGGGATTTCAAGTAAATAGAAAAGCTTAGCGAAGTGATAAGGAAAACAGCATCTGCAGTAAAACGTTCCAAGGTGGAAAAACTTGGAAAACTACCAGGAACAACAAATAAAAGGTTAGGGAATTCTCATTGCTTGATGCTTTTAAACAGAGAAAGGGAATTTAAATTATTTCCTAAGAATAAAAGCGAGCAAAGAGAGTGCTTTATCAGCCCAGAACCTGCTACACACCATGACTGCAAGGCAAATAAGCCAGAGCAGATTAAACACCATAGGTAGGCAAGGCATGATCAACAACATTAAGAAACGGGTTGAGATTGGTTAGTATGGAGGAGCAAAAGATAGCTTTTTAACTTTGTCATCCTTTTCTTTTAAGGATTAGTGTAATTTTAAACTTTAGAAGACCAGTATGGAATTGGGTTTTGTAGTTCTGAAGGTCCTGTTGTACCTGAGCATATGCATAATTTCATGCTGCCTGCTATAAACTTTAAACAATAAGCCTTAAACACAAGCTTTGAAGTCTAATTTTAGAGTCATTATTAAAAACCTGAATTGCCATTTTCCAGTATGGGACCTTGCTCTGAATGGTGTCTAGTTATGCCTGCAAAACTACTTCTTTTATAGAAAAACTGCTAAAATATTTTTCAACTGTAAGAAAAAGATCCTGAATGCACTCAGCCTTTAAATTCACATTCTAATTTAAGTGTCATTGAGTAGTTTCACAGATTATCTGCTCAATGTGCTACTCTGAAGTGGTTTAAAGCCAGGAAGCCTTTTTTTCCAGACTTTCTTGAAGAAGGTGGTAAAGAATACTGGTGTGCCCACCAGAGGGAACTCCTTACTAAGCCTGGCACTCAATAATCCCCTCTACACCAAACTTCTTAATAAAAAATGTTACAGCTCCACATTCTCTATGTGTATCCCAGGAACCCCCTTTCGGTTCCTACTGCCTAATTCTGTCACATCCTCCACCCCTCTAGATACAGAACGCCCAAAGTTTATTGGCTTCAGTATCATTAAAACAAAGATCAAAGTGTCTTAATAATTCAAAACAAAGGTAGCATTTTAGCTACCAGACTGGGAAAAAAGTAAAGTTAGAAGGAAATGAAATACAAAGTACAAATTCAGCATACATTTAAATTTAATTCCAAGGGATATGCTAACTTCTGTTTATATTCCTATAATCTTATGCAGAGCCATTTTGAGATTAAGTACATCATTCGGCAGTTCTGAAGCTACCTACCTGCTTCTGGAATTGGGCGTAAAGTATTTTCATACATCTATCTGAGCTTGCTTGTTTTGCCAAGTCGAGAGTCCTGTGTTTTATTCAATTCTCAGTTACCAGGCAGTGTCTACCTTTGTCACTACAGCTGACATTTCTTTTGGAGGTTTCTTCTGTTAACACTGAACACTATTTCCCCTTTCAGAAATTTAATCTTCTGGTCAAGTGCTTGCTGTTCAGCTCAAGCCATGTCTTTTACAGATCTACTAATGCTGTACAGTTTATGTGCCATGTCTGCTGTGTGCACAATCTCTGGTAAATTACTGGCTTTCATTATTCACCTCATTAAGAGATCATTATCCAAAGTTGCTGTTGTCACAAAAACTACTGCAGACAACAACTGCTAGGTGACTGGCTGCCTCAAGCAAACTTGTCCTTTCCATTAATCATCACTGGTGTTTCTATGTTAATAAGCTACTGCAGTTAGCAATCTAAAAATTCAAGGTCTGACTTTTCCTGACATGGCAGTTTAGGGGTTATATGTTTGTCTAGGTATAGGTCCACTGAAAAGGTCTATATAATTCTAGATCCACCACTGAGATTTCTATAACTATCCTAACAGTGCTCTGTTCTAATACTATTCTTTCATTAGTACTATTATAAGACTGTTGTCAATGATTTATAGACTAAATCACTAATGCTAACAGCTCATGTTTTTTAAAATGAAGCTAAAACACTGTCCACCTAGAACAATCACAATCAATGTCATAGCTGTAACACAAACACAGCTGGCTGTCCATGACAAACACCCATCTATAAACAGAATGTTATTACATCAGTAATGAAGTAGCAGATGTCAACAAGATAGCTGTTATTTTCTCAGAGTTCCTTAGGAACAAAGTGACAAGAAGTTAAAATAAAAGCAAAACCCACTTCTCCTATAGATCTCCGGAATGTTATGCTACTGCATAGTATGTGCTTTAGTGCTGTGTTCCACTGGTTATAAATAAAAGCACTTAAAATAGAGCGTGGATACTTGTACTGATGCTAAAACTGGATACAAACAAAGCAAACTTCTATTATATACAAGCAACTTGATCCGGTACTCCCCTGCTAGAAACTCCAAGCTTCTTAAAGAGAAAATGTCTTTCAAGATACATTACAATCAAATTTGATGACACAAAAAGTTGATCTCATAAAGATGAAGGGACAAATACAGTATTTTTTAGCTTCAAAAGGATTAAAACTGGTTTCTAGTCAATTAAACAGGTTAATTTCTATACCGTCATAATTTATATGGTGGAGCAGTTTTGCTAACTGCTTAGTAAATTAGGTCAGGATGTTGTTTCATGTGCATTCTTGCAGAAACGCTCCCACACCATGCCATTTGTTATTCTGACATAAGTACTGGGGCATCTCCTGGTTGACCTCAATCAAGGAACTTATTATCTAAATGAAAATTAACATTTCTGAAAATAATTTTTTTAATGCTTAATCCAAGATGAGCTCCTCAACAGATACAAACACATGTATGGGCCCATGGTAGGAGGTAGTGTGTTGACAAGATTCAATGACAGGGAGTGAGGAGAGAGGGAGACGGGATTCTTATTGTGATAGTGATTGCTAAAATCACCATGAACTGTATGGAAATCTACAGACTGATGTTACCTAAAAAACACCTACTGTAATATTGGTTTGTGCCACAAAGACTACTGTACACCGTGTTGCTTAGTAAGACTTTGGTTTTCCCTTGTGCTCTCCCTTCTTTCCATTGCACCACCCTGTTTTGCTTCATATTGTGAGATCTACTAGGCAGAACAATAGGCTATAATGCAAAACTTCCTGTATTCACACCTTGAGTGAATAGATGATATGGAAAAAAGTGTGAAGCAGAAGAGACAATGTAACCTCATGTGGGCTTTCTCTGTCAAGCTCTGTGTTGTGACTGCCCATGTCACAACCACATAAACAGAGGATGGGAATATTATTCATATTTAAATCAGTAATAGTGCTCTTTCAGCTGCTGACAACAGCTACATCTTTAGTTTTAGTTAAGAGTAAACAGAAACCAGATTGAAATCTATAGGTCCAGAAGGGCCAGGATACTTTCTGAGCATGTATTGCTTTACTATCTGCTCCCCACCACGAATTCACAAATGCAGATGCTTGTGCCCCCTCTCCCCTTACATGATTCTCTGCCCCCAGGACAGTTCTCTTGCTTAAATCTCTGAGTGATCATAAGGCAACTACAGATCTTCTGCTACTGAGAATCCAAGAAAATGGTCAGGAGCCTAGAAAGAGCAAAGGCCCACTGACACGCACACACACACACCTTCCCTCTAGAAAGCATGTGCCAATGAACTGACAGAACATGTTTAAATCTATCTGCCAATTCAGTATTGTGATTCTATATGGTGTATTTTTCTTCTGTCATGTTGTCTTTGATTTTGACGACACATAGGCGTGTTTTTAAATAGCGCTCGGAGGGGGAGCCAATGACTTACACTGCTTGTTCTCTCTCTTTTTCCCAAAAAGTTCAAACATAACCTGTAACTCTTCCCTGAAGAAAACAGAACGGCAAGTAAATTAGCAGATAACTGGTTCAAAACAAAAAAAGAAGGGGCTCCTTTATTCTGTGAAGCCAGTATGTGGAACCTGCCACACAGTGCTATGGGTACTAATAGTTAACAATCGGTTCAAGAGGCAAGGACCCAAATCCAGCAAACAGAATCCCACTGATGAGATTAAACAGTTTCTGTAGTCTCTGAACAGAAAACTTCAGGAAACTAGAAAAGTATGGCTGCTTGTCTTCACCGGTCTCACAGTCTTTCTATTTTTGGCCCGTTGGAGACAGGATACTGAGGTCTGAAATTTACCCAATATACAATTTTCTATATAAAATAATATACTTACCTAATCATACATATAATCGCATATATGTGCTTGACTCAAAAGGTTTTCCTGAACCACAGGCAGCACTGAAGAGTGGTACTAGCTTGCCTTTTGCATCTTTTTACACTGGGCAGAAAGATTCAGTAAAGACACTCCCATATGTGTTTGCATAGCTGATAGCAGACTCGGGCTCTTTCCATGATAATTTGTTGTGATCCCCACAGCAGTAAATACCACATCGCAATGGCATGTTCTCTAGGGTTTGGAAGCTGCTCAGCTTACCCTAAAAGGTAATAGCTTCAGATTTAGGCCAATAACTTTAGTATTTGTAGGTATCAGATAGATGTGTACATGGTATAACAATGTACCTTAATAAAAATTCATTTCTGATTGAACATTTTGTCACATAAACATTTTGTCACATAAACAGCTAAAGATTAAATTAGGCAACAGGAAAGTGCATCTAAAACTAGAGTCAAAATTGCATTTGTATTGCTTCTCTGAGTAAAGCCACGATCTGTCAGAGAGAAATGAAATCTGATTTAGTATAGTGGTAATTTACAGTTAATGGATTCATGTTTATAAAAACACTTCACACCTGAGAGAAAAATACACTTAACAGATCAGAGTAAATAAGTGTAAGGAGTAGAAACTGGCCTGAGTTGCAATTTTCCTTTAGAATCTGAAGAACTCAATTGTTCAGACATCTGATCTTGAACTTGGTTCCTTTGTAATAAATACAACAGAATGATAGTATCAAGGAATGGTTTGGCTTGGAAGGGACCACAAAGACCTTCCAGTTCCAACCCCCTGCCATAGACAGGGACACCCTCCACTAAACCAGGTTGCCCAAAGCCCCCTTCAACCTGGCCTTGAACACTGCCAGGGAGGGGGCAGCCACAGCTTCACTGGGCAACCTGTGCCAGGGCCTCACCACCCTCACAGGGAAGAATTTCTTGCTAATGTCTAAGCTATATCTCCCTTCTATTGGGCTAAAAACTCTCAGCCTGTGTCTCATCTGGGAGAGGTGTGCCAGCCCACTGATCATCAGAGATACCAATGTCTGAAAACAACAGGGGTAACAGACACTGGCATCTAAGTACAATCTATCATAATGACAGGGAGATCAACTATTAATTGATTAGCTATGCCACATCCCATTCTTAAATAGCATATTTGAGTTGAAATGTCAAAGCTCATTGGCATGAGCTCTTGACACTGCAGCACCACTGATTTACTGTACCATCATCTATCATCCTCCATAACCAACTCTTCTTGCTTTTGCAAAACCTTATAAAACCATGGCTCACAGCTAGAGATGAACACAGATGAAAGCATATGGACTCTGATGAACTTCCATCTATGAAACTAATTAATTTTAAAAAATATAGCTGAAGAAAATTTTCTCTTGTGTTCTGTAACCCCAGTTTGAAATTCAAGTCATTTAAACTGACAGCACAGCTCAGCAGCTTTTTCTAAAAACAGTTACCCTCTTCCAGACAGTGCATACAATAATGTATGAAACATATTTTGCATAGCATATCTTGACCTTTAGAGGGGAAAAAGAACCTCAAGATGCAACTACATCGGGTTTCAATGAGGTACATTTAATCCCATTTAATAGCATTTTACTTTTGTAAGGCTTAACACTGCTGGGACCAGAAGACCTTGAAATAAAGTCAGGAAACCTCAGACATCTAATTTGGAATAACTGGGCTGTTCATTCTTTGTGCAGCTACAGTTTCAGGCTGCTGCAGTCAGGAATCCATCAATACAGAATACAGACAGTTTCGGTTTGAAGGGACCTTTCACAGAATCATTGTCTCGTTTGGAAGGGATTCTTTACATCAGCAAGTTGAACCATCACCCTGACCTGCCATCCATTACTAAACCATGTCCCTCCTCTGGTCCTATTTATATATTTTAAAATAGCAGTGTCACTAGTGCAAGGCCATAAGTTTACCTGATTAAATGAAAACTCATAAATGTCAAAATTTAAGTACAGTCACAAAAAACACTTTTTTTTTTCTTCTGAAAGTGCCACAAACCATACTTCTATTAAAAAGTTGCAAACTAATGTACGACTGTGTTTATCTCTTGTCAAGAAGTAGTCGACAGCAGTCACTGGCTCCTATCCCCAAAGCACAGAGCCAGTCTGGAGAGGTAGGACTCCCCAGTATAGTTACCCATTTACAAGCTCTCCAGATCATGACTCCAGCTGACCAGAGCAGAACATCACGTGACTGCCTCAATCCATGAAATGATGGCTGACCTAACTTCACAGCCTTTAGTAACATCTCATGGACTATTGTTTTGCTTGCTAGAACAGGCAGATCTGTGGGACACTACACAGGGACATGAAAAAGTCCTGGCTGAATACTGTTAAAAAAAAAAAAAAAAAAAAATGGAAAGGAGAAAGAAAATCCGAGCAATGCTGGGTAAAGATGTATTTAAGTTATGCCTCAGACATGAAGAGATGTCCTATTATGGTCCTGAGGCATTAGTCTTCTGATAACAGTGGAGTTGCATGTTTAAAGATTAATTTCACTTCAGCTTGTAAAGCTGCCTCATTTGGGAAGACATTCTAAAAGCAGAGGAACCTCAGGCTCATGCTAGTATTGCTCCTCTTCAGTTTATTTTAACTCTACCTTTCTAATTTCCACCACAATCTTTGTTCATTCTGCTGATTTTTTTTTCATAAACTGAACTCTTCTTACTGACATATGTGATAATTAACCTCATTTGTGAAATGCTTCTCCCCAAGCACCTCCTTAATTCCTTCATTTATTTTTAAAGGGACACTCTAATGAGAAAATACTGTCACCTACTTTATCCATATTCAAAATCTTACAGCAGATGCTAATAAATTGCCTGAAAATAATAATTTACAATAAAATTAAAATACCAGAATAGAAATTGTAAAACAATGCACAGTTCTTGCCAATGATTTGGGTTCTCTGGTTTTATAAGTAAAATCAAAGCTATTTTCACAGCGACTAGCTACAATTTGCATGGTTTGAGCCTAGAAGATAGCTCTTAAAAACAAGTAGGAAAGTCACCCTGCTTTGACATTCCCCAGGGAATGCACACAGGGGAAAAGTTGCAATGAGACTGCAGGGAGATAGATCAGATTCTGGCAGACAGAATCATCCACCAAGGAAATAAGGGCTCAAAATCATAGAATCACAGAACATTAGGAGTTGGAAGGGACCTTGAAAGATCATCCAGTCCAACCCTGCTGCCTGAGCAGGATCACCTAGATTAGATCACACAGGAACGTGCCCAGATTGGTCTTGAATGTCTCCAGAGAAGGAGACTCCACAACCTCTCTGGGCAGCCTGTTACAGTGCTCCGTCACCCTCACTGTGAAAAGGTTTTTCCTTACATTCACAAGGAACTTCCTATGTTCCAGCTTGGACCCACTGCCCCTTCTTCTATCACTGGCCAACACGGAGAAGAACCTGGATCCATCCTCCTGACACTTGCCCTTAACATATTTATAAATGTTAATGAGGTAACACTTCAGTCTCCTCTTCTCCATATTAAAGACCCAGCTCCCTCAGCCTCTCCTCATAAGGAAGGTGTTCCACTTCCTTAATCATCTTGGTGGCCCTGCACAGGATTCTTGCATGGAGTTGTATCTCCTTCTTGAACTAAGGGGCCCAGAACTGGACACATTCCAGATGGCAATGTTACCAGGGCAGAGTACAGGGGTAGGAGGACCTCTCTTGACCTACTAACCATACCCCTTCTAATACACCCCAGGATGCCATTGGCCCCAAGGGCACATTGCTGGCTCATGGTCATCCTGTTGTCCACCAGGACCCCCAGGTCCCTGTCACCTTGTAGTGGTAAAATATAAAGGTAGACGTTTTACCCATAGAAACTGGTTGGTTACCCCAACCAGATTACATATTCAGGAAAAAACTCCCATATATCACTTCTATTTTCAATTCTTTGAAACAAAGAATTTATTTTCCCAGAGCACATGGTATGATTTTTTCAGGATGGAGGACAGTGTATGTTTCTCCATTCCATGTTATTACCACTCTTCAACTGTCATTCACGTCTGAGACAGGGAGAAGCCCAGCAGTATTATAAAATCCCCGTTCTGACAGGAATAAGCTGATGGATTACTCCATTATCAGCTCCTATCCATTATGGAAAGATCCATCTATGGTTGTTTCTTGGTTCCTCGGAATAATCCTATTTCATCTTCACTCAACATCATTTTACCACAGCTCATAATCTCCAGCAAGGAATCTTGTCAAGTGATTTTAGAAAACATAAGTATGCTCGAAGGAATATCACTTAATGAAAACATTTTTATGGTACTTAAAAAGGACTTCAGAATATTAACAAGACTTACTTTCTTGTTTTCAAACTCTGCTGGCTATTGATAGATGAATCATCTATTTGCAGGGCTTCTCTGATTCCTCAAACCACATAAACTTCGTAGAACACACAATTTATCATATGAAAATATTATAGTTATATATAGTGTATATAGTTGTTTTTCCATGAACCACTCTTTCCCTTTGAATGGTACAGCGACAGAATGAACAATTGCCACTGAAGTACAAGAAGTGGAAATAACACAGGAGGAACCCACGCTATATGTCTGGATGGACTTGCCATATAGAGCTTGGATTCACATTATAATTCCAAGAATGCCAAATTTCCATTCACAGATTTTATAGCAAGCAGTGCTAAACATATACAAAGAACAGGTCATCTTCCAGTGCTACTTGCCATTTTTTATGTAATAATGTGGATATTATATTGAGTGCAGGCAATCGTTACTTCCTCTGCAGAGTAAAAAGGGGGGAAAGCACCATAATCATTATTCTTCATTAGGTTTAATAACCACCTCAAGCAATTAATTCTGAAGACTGTTTAGCTAAGCTTATAAAAATACATCCAATCCCATATTCCTTTTAAAGCATTCAATTTTCTTTCCTTTTTTTTTTTTTAACTGAGCTTTCACTGGTGATGCAGAGGAATCAGAATGTTAACAGGTCCCTAACTGGATCTTCCTGATGCAAATTCTTATTTTACCTACAATCACCATGAACAGACTTCATGAACACTTAACTGTGATATAAAGATGAAGTAGATATACGGAGACTGAAAAGAATTAGTTCAACATTGCCCGTGCAAGTAAAAGGCACTCTAAAGTACTACAGGCTGTAAAAGGTTACATTGTATTTGAGAACAACTAAACCATTGCTGGAAACTAACAACAGCTCTGTTCTGCTTAGTAGATTTTTTTTTGTATTACACTAAAAATCTGTCTTGCGATACAAACAACAAATCTACCTAAAATCTATGTGAGTCTTGACCTTCCAGGAAAAAATTAAAAAGTGAACTTATGCTAACTACCTACCTGGACTTGTGCAAAGCCTTTGACGCTGTCCTGCATGACACTCTTCTCTCTAAACTAGAGAGGCGTGGGTTTGACGGATGGACCACTGGGTGGATAAGGAACTGGCTGAATGGCCGCACTCAGAGAGTGGTGGTCAACGGCTCAATGTCCAAGTGGAGACCGGTCACGAGCGGCGTCCCTCAGGGGTCCGTGTTGGGCCCGGCCCTATTCAACATCTTTGTTGGTGACATGGCCAGTGGGATGGAGTGCACCCTCAGCAAGTTCGCCGACGACACCAAACTGTGTGGTGCTGTCGACACGCTGGAGGGGAGGGATGCCATCTAGAGGGACCTTGACAGGCTGCAGAGGTGGGCCCGTGACAACCTCATGAGGTTCAACCAGGCCAAGTGCAAGGTCCTGAATCTGGGTCGGGGCAATCCCAGGCACAACTACAGACTGGGCGGAGAGTGGCTCCAGAGGAGCCCTGAGGNGCACCTTTCCTACGAGGACAGGCTGAGAGAGTTGGGGCTGTTGAGCCTGGAGAAGAGGAGGCTCTGGGGAGACCTAGCGGTCTTCCAGTACCTCAAGGGGGCCTACAAGAAAGATGGAGAGAGGCTGTTCAGTAGGGCCTGTTGTGACAGGACAAGGGGTAATCTGAGCAACCTGATCTAGATGGGGGTGTCTCTACTTCTTGCAGGGGGGTTGGACTAGATGACCTCTGGGAGTCCCTTCCAACTCTAGCTATTCTATGATTCTATGATTCTATGATTCTATGATTCTAACAGACCAGAATGAAGCAAAGTCCACAATAGCTCTCATCAAAGAGAGTTTCAAATATTTAAAAACCTTCTGTTAAGGAGAAGAGCACCATGGTTCTAGGCCATGCCACTCAGAAGGCTTTGCTGGAGCCAGTGGAGTGGCCATTCCACCTCCCTGCTGAGTGCTGAACTTTTGACAGACTGAGGGGAGGCCACATCACAGTCTGTGGCTTCCTAACAAGGGGGAGCAAAGGGGTCGGCACCGAACTACTCTCTTTATTGTCCAGTGATAGAACCCAAGGGAACAGCATGAATCTGTGACAGGGGAGGTTTAGGTTGGATATTAGGAAGAGGTTCTTCAGAGGGTGGTCAGGCACTGGAACAGGCTCCCCAGGGAAGTGGTCACAGCACCGAGCTTCCAACTTAGTGAATTCCATGATTCTATGATTGACTTTCACTGGTTCGTATGTACACTGATTTCTGTGGACAGAAAATCAGTGGATGCAAGATATTCTAGTACGCAAATAATAAAGCGGAATATCAACTAAGAAAGAATAATGAAAAAAAAAACCAAACCTGTCATTGTAGTCCAGGAGTTAGTGCAATTTCTGAAGGTATCTAATCAACCTATTCAACTGCCCAGCTTATTCAACATTAGCCAACCTGTCCAATAGTCCAGGCTGACCCTGAATTGCTTTTTCTAGCAGTAAGCAGAGAAAGTGAATGATCCCAAAGTCTAAACTTCAGTTGTTTATGCCAAAAATCAAAATCTCACACATCACCTGCACTCTGCCCTCAGAAAACCTTTCTAGAGACTCACTATACCTTCACTCAGAAGACAATGAATAGAAAAGGATCTCTACTCAGAAAACCATTCCAGTACTTGAGACTAAAGGAAAAAAGGATCAGATTACCTCATTTGTGGAAGCAGAAAAGGTAATTGGATCACTGGGAGCTTTGCTGACTTCAGTTGCAAGAACCTCTTGTTTGCTGTAACACTCTCCTTGCCTTGCTACAAATCTCACTGCAGCTTAAATTTGTGGAGTGTTACATTTGCAAACACTCAGAACTACATTTCCTATCTCCATTTCATGTATATTGTATAAAATTTCCCATTTCCTTCTTTTTACATGACCTAAATAAAGAACTCTTGTATGCAAAGAATTAGTTTTGGTTTGGGTTTTGGGGTTGGGTTTCTTCTAAAAATACTTTACATTTTTCATATAAATAAGTAATAGTGATATGAAGCATCTGGGCCAAGTTCATGGCATAAAAACTAGTTCAGCTATCCAAAAAAAAAAAAAAAAAGAATGGATTCATTTCATGCTACCTTTAGTTCAGAATTTCTTACTGAAGCACTTTTTTTTGTGTCCCCTTAAACCTGTGCAACTCCTGACACTGACAGAAGTAAGTAAAAAATAAGGTGGATGAACCTTTTTGGAGGTGTTGTGTTTGGATATTGTATTCTCTATTTCTCAGAACATAAGCCAATAATGGAAAAGGCTACTGAAGAAAAAGAACAGATATTATGAAACAGTCTAAGAAGAATCATGCAGAAGAGAACAGATTTCTTATCCATTATGTGAAAATCTACACAAATAGTTAAAGAATTAAGATAAAATTAAAAATGTCAAGATTAGTAAAAGGAAAAGATGAAATAAAGTAGAAACAGTGGAAATAAGACACAAGCAGATGAATACTCGATGTTCCTTATAAAACCTCATTCAATTTTACCTATCTCCTGATTATTATATTTTGTATGGAAAACAGCACAGTGCCCCAGAATCACTCACAAATACAAAAGGTAGGGACCTTGTTCTCAGACCTTCATAAACAAGTTGTACTACCTGTTCCTGTTCTCTTTTCATCTGTTTCTACACTGGTGTCTAATCATGAGTCCTACAAACCACCTGACAATCAGACCACAGATTTCAATCAAATATGTTGCATTTATTTTATTTCATTCTATAGACAGGTCAGTAATTGCAAAAGTATACTTACATGATGTTTCAACCTCATCTACTCCAAGAAAATTAATGTGTTTCTTTTGGTATAGCAGGCAGAAAATAAGTTTTCTATGTTACATTGCCTTTCCCCGCATCATCAGCCATAACAGTCTATTTATTGTGGTCCAACTCTTCAGTGCTCCTTTGCACAACTTTTCACGTATACTGCACCCCTGTTAAAAATGTTGTTTACTGTAACTGCTAGAGTAATCATGACAGCTTTACAATAGCAATAATGAAGTCGTTAAAAGGATGCTAAATTTGTTACTAATTGGTTAGAGAAGAAAAATAATCCCACGACAGAGACCTCATATTTCCTTTCACTTCTGCTGCCTCTGAGGCATAATTTTTCAAGTTTTTGACTCATATCAATTAAGAAAAAAAAGAAAAGCAGGCACTAACATAAGGCAGGGAAGGGAAAATAGTTTTAAATGAGTTACAATCAGAAACAAATAATCAAATATCAAATAATATATTGAAACATAAGTTTTCATTGGAGATTTTCTCTTAAGAGAAAAAAAGAAACCAAACGACTGAATGAAGTCTGAGAGATCTCAGAGTAGGACTTGCTGGACTGGCCCATAAAAAATTGGTTGAATGACCTAAAAGGGTTGTGTTATCATTCCACGACTGAATCAGGAAGCACTGTTGACAAGAAGGAAAATAATGTAAGAAATTCAAGTTACAAACATTCTTCTCATGCTGGCACCTGGATTATTTAAGGCACTTAAAAAATGAAAAGATGGCAGTTGGTTGATCCAAAGGGGAAAAGTGTTCTGTAAATAGGGGAGAGCATGAGAAAATTCAAGCAAAAGTTAATAGACAGGATCTAAGGTCTGGAAATTACTCAAGAATACAAAGCAAGTTTCCCTAAGCAGTATATAATTTTGGATGTGTCTCTAAAATCCATGGGTGTCAGAGTTGGCCAGAATTTGGAGCAAACACACTCCAGGACAGTGTACTGTTGGACCCTTTCTGGTTGCATGTCTCCATTCTTTTCCATCATTAAATCAACATATTTCCAAAAAGAAAGGAAAAAAAAAATAAAGACACGCTGGTCAGCTCTATTCAAAGTCTTTGCTTCTTGTTTTACTTGAAGAACTCTTATGCCCTATAAAACATTTCACTGACTTGCAATGCCAGTAAAAGTACCCTGTCCAAACTTATCACATCTGCATATTCATAGGGAATCCTCCCACTACACCCCCCTACAGCTTGATAGAACAAGGGGAAATGGTTCCAAACTGGAACATAGGAAGTTCCATCTTGCTTCTCAAGATTTTAAGAATAAATGACCAGTGATAGAACAAAGGGTAGAAAGTTCCATCTTAATATAAGGAGGAACTTTTTCATTGTGAGGGTGATGGATTACTGGAACAGTCTGCCCAGAGAGGTTGTGGAGTCTCCTTCTCTGCAGACATTCAAGACCAATCTGGACATGTTCCTGTGTGATCTACTCTAGATGTTCCTGCTCGGGCAGGGGGGTTGGACTTAGTGATCTCTCAAGGTCTCTTCCAGCTCCTAATATTCTGTGATAGCTACAGAGATATAAAGAAAAATAAAATAATCTTTTCTACTCTCCATTCTCAGAAGTACAGAGTCCTTCTCCAGAATACAGATTTACAGACGTGTTGATACATATCTTTGAAACACCACTCTTCAACAGCTATGCTGCACAAACCTGTACATAGGAATCCTTACGGATAAATGGACTGCAAGTAAAGGAATAAATATACAGGTACTTCTGTTTTTTTATAATTTTATCAGTTTTAAAATTCATTAGTGAGGAAATGAAAGGTTTTAACCTTAACTTAGGATTCTCTGTAGATCCATCAGTGCGAAGTTTACAATAGCCTTAAGTTCTTTACTCAGCATTTAATCCCATTTTCAAGATCACAAGATAGTTGCCAAATTGCCATCTTGGTGACTTAAAAGGAAAAATAAGTCTCACACTAGTATCTCATACTTGAATTTAGTGGCCCTGAGATATACAATCAATTAATGTCTGCTTTTCCTACTGGAAACAGTATCATTGTGACACCAGATTCCTAAGCAACAGTGCACTTTTCCTCAGGCTTCACAAAAGCAAAGCGATTACAGACGGAATAATAAATATCATAAAATAGTAAAATGCAATGGTGTAAAATGGAAGCTCTAGCATCTCCGTGGCAGTAGGCACTGCTTCATTTAGGGTGGCTTTGTGTTGAACACTGTCAGAATCTAAATAATGTTCCCAAATTGCCTGTTTTACTAGGATTAAAGAAGTATGTCCTAAATGCTGTCTTTGGTAAAGAACTAATAAACACCCTGTGTTTTGTAAAATATCACTTCTCATGTTCTATTTCCCGAGCTTCTAAAATTGCTTTTGTGATAGATAGCTCTTTTCATGAGGTGAACACTGAAACCCCTTTTGACACTCCACCAGAATGAAAACATCCATTTCATGTGCACCAAATTCAATGATGTGACAGAGTTATTTGGAAATACTACACATAACTAAATAAATTTCACTCATTTCAGGAGAAAGATTTTGCCCTTATGGTTATTTACTGATGTAGCATCTAAAGCCCCCTAATTCTTATTTTGCTGGTTGCTCCACAAATATTCAAGAAGCCTCAGAAGAACTGAGAGGAATCTTACACCTTTATGATTGCCATTTGTCCAACACGGGCCTTGTAAGATCATTAATTACCTTGCCTTTGCACAGGCTTCATTCTGAGATACTTCATGGTGAATTTTCCCATGACATCCTTTCAGCATCTCAGTTTCTAAAGTAAGCAGGTCAATCTCTGGCTCAGATCATAAAGGGACAAATCCAACTACCTGCCCTGTGCATGATGACCAGCCACCCGCTGGCCCCTAGTGGGATGGTCTGCCTCGCCAAGACCTCCAGCAGCACCCCTTTACCCAGGCACTGCGATGCCCCACAGTGAATCAGAGCCAGAGAGACATAATGCTCTTTATGAACTAAAATCACCATGAGATGATGGAGTTCAAGATCTTGTGTGGAAGAGGTAAAGCAAAAAGTAGGATTGCTACCCTACACTTTAGGAGAGCAAACTTTGATTTCTTCAGGCCCTAATTAGAGCTAGTCCATGGGCTGGGCTCTTAGGTCAGGATGCCAGTGAGAGGTGGGCAGTGTCTTCCAAGCTCAGGAGCTGTGTGTGTAAGTAATGAGTAAGAAATCACGGAAGGGTGGCAGGAGACCTGAGTGGATGAGCAGGGAGCTCATGCATAAACTCAAAGGGAAGCAGAAGGTCAATCAATTGTGGAAAAAGGGTCTGACCACTTGGGAGGAGTATAGGAATGTTTTCAGGGCTTGCAGGGATGCAATGAGGAAGGCTGAAGCCCAGCCGCAAATGAAGCAGGCAAAGAACATAAAGGATAATAAGAAGGGGTTTTTTAAGTATGTGAACAGCAACATGAAGACGAGGGATAATATGGGTCCCCTGCTGAACAAGGAGGGTGTCTTAGTAATGGGGGCTGCTGAGAAGGTGGAGATACTGAATGCCTTCTTTGCTTCAGTCTTCACTTCAAAGACTCCCTCTCGGGATTCCTGGACCCTGGAACGAAGAGGGTTCTGGAAATGGATAACTTCCCTCTGGTCAAGGAGGAGGTGGTCTGGAAGCATCTAGGTGGGATCAGTGTGTACAATGATGGGATACATCCACATGTGCTGAGGGATTTGGTGGAGGTGATTGCTGAGCTGCTATCTATCATTTTTGACAGGTCCTGGAGAACAGGAGAGGTGCCTGAGGACTGGAGGTTATTCAGTGTCACTCCGGTCTTCAAAAAGGGTAAGAAGGAGGACCCAGGTAATTACAGGCCAGTCAGTCTCACCTCTGTCCCTGGTAAGGTGATGGAGCAGCTTGTTCTGGGTCCCACCTCCAAGCAACTGGAAGAGAAGATTATGAGTAGTCAGCATGGATTCGCCAAGGGGAGATCATGCACGACCAAACTCATAGCCTTCCACAATGTCATCACCAGCTGGGTGGATGGAGGGAGAGCAGTGGATGTCATCTACCTTGACTTCAGCAAGGCTTTTGATACTGTCTCCCACAACATCCTGATAACAAAGCCGAGAAAGTGTGGGATAGATGAGTGGATGGTGAGGTGGGTTGAGAACTGGCTGACAGGCCAGGCTCTGAGGGTGGTGATCAGTGGAGCAGAGTCTGGCTGGAGACCTGTGACTAGCCGTGTTCCCCAGGGGTCAATGCTGGGTCCGGTCTTGTTTAACATCTCCATCGACAACCCTGATGAGGGAACAGTGTCCACCCTCAGCAAATATGCGGATAATCCAAAGCTGTGAGGAGTGGTGGACACACAGGAATGCTGCGCTGCCATTCAGCGAGACCTGGACAGGCTGGAGAACTGGGCAGTGAGGAACCAGGTGAGGTTCAATAACAGCAAGTGTAGTGGCTGGCACCTGGGAACAACCGCAATTAACAGTACAGGCTGGGGGATGACCTGCTGGAGAGGAGCTCTGTGGAGAAGGACAGGTTTGTGGAGACTCCTTCTCTGGAGATATTAGACCTGTCTGGACGCTGACCTGCATGATCTGCTCTAGGGAACCTCTTTTGGCAGGAGTGGTTGGACTCGATCTCTCAAGGTCCCTTCCAACCCCTTCTAACTGTTCTGTGAATCTGTGAACTGGAAACTTCTTTTAATTACACACCTCTACGTTTATTGTCCTGGAGGTTTCCTTAATGTCTAACTTCAGAGCATAGAAACTGGCTGTTTCTTGTACTGTACATTCAGGGACCTAGACAGGCTTGATCAATGTGCCCATGCCAATGGTATGAGTTTTAATGTGGCCAAGTACCACTTGGCCACAACAACCCCCAGCAGTGATACAGACTTGGAGAAGAGTGTGCAGCAGAGATGGACCTGGGGGCATTGACTGACATCCAGCTGAACAGTGTGCCCAGGTAGGCGAGAAGGCCAACAGCATCCTGGCCTGTATCAGGAACAGTGTGATCAGCAGGGCCAGGGAGATGGTCTTTCCCCCTGTACTCAGCTGTGGTGGGGCCGTACCTTGAGTACTGTGTGCAGTTTTGAGCACATTGAAGTGATGGAGAGAGTGCAGACATGGGCAACCAGGCTGGTTAGGGGTATGGAGAACAGGTCTTATGAGGAGAGGTTGAGGGAGCTGTGGCTGTTAAGCCTGGAGACGAAGAGGCTGAGGGAGGACATTATCGTGATCTACAGCTACCTGACAGGAGGTTGCAGTGACACAGATATTGGCCTCTTCTCACTAATAATTAGTGACAATTGCACCAGGTGAGGTCCAGATTGGATATTAGGGAATATTTCTTCACTAAAAGAGTGGTGGAACATTGGAACAGGCTGCCCCTTTGGGTGGCAGAATAGCTATCCCTGGAGCTGTTCAAAAAAGGGGTAGAAGTGGTGCTTCAGGAGATGGTTTAATGGTTATGGTGTTGTAAGGCTGACAGTTGGATTTGATGATCATGAAGATCTGTTCCAACCATGATGATTCTATGACTCTATGTGTAGGCATCTGCCAATGCAACACAGGCAACCCCACAAGCATCTATCTGCTTAAACATAAACATCTCTAAATATCTAATCAATCTGTTCTTTAGAGGGCATTATAGACTCCTTGCTAAAGCTTTCACATGCACACATTTTAGGCAACAGGAAATTTCTCTTCACCAGTGGATTCCATTTTACTCCTGTAACACCTATATTTGAACCTTTTCACTTTTAGACAGGGGAAATGAGCAAGGAGAGGATGCAGAAGCATCTGTGTGTTAACACGGTGTGCAGGATTCAAGATGTGAAAACAATCTAGGGAACAAGCACTGCAATTGTTCCCAATGCTGAAGTCCAGACACTAGGCAATAACTTGGGAGAAATACTTCATTATATCATCAAATTAAAATCACAAACTTAGAGGAGCTTAGTATGATTAAGTCTATAATGTTAAAAATGTAATTTCTAAGTTAATCCTTTAATTTTAATTGCAACTCAAAGAACAAAAAATTCCTTAACACCTCTCTTTTCAGTTTATGTGTTAAATGGTTTTGATAGAACTTATGAAACTCATATTTAAACACTTCCCTTTGAATGGCTGCAGAATTTTTGAAGGGCTGTTTGGATGCCAGCGACTCTATCTAGAAGGACCAAATTAGCTTTTGGTCCTCATGTTGTTACATAGCAGATTTCAACACACCTGATCAGAAAGCCTCAAGCATTTCCAAGTACTCCCTGAAAGGACTCATAAGTATGACTCATTCACATTTCTACTGCTAATGAGATCTGGAGGGAGCTCTTTTGCCAAGCATGCTCTCTCCTGTCGCATAGTCTACACTACTACACTAGATCTTCCTGACTCAACCTGCACAAGAAATCAGCTAGTAAGAAACATTCTGATTGTCAGTAGGGTGTAGATTTCTTCAAAAAATTTAAACACCAGTCATTCAGCAGAGTAGAAAATAATGTGTCGTCTTTTAATGGAGTATACTCATGTTGACACAAGAACTGACTTGGAAAATGAGATAATGTGTAATCACACCCATTATGTGTGACACAATCAGATGGGATTGATTTGACTAAATATAGACGTACACAATGCAGACATCTGCAACTGAGCTAGGCACCCCAAACCACCACCACAGTTGATGGACAGAAATAAGCCCTTCCACAGAATGAGTCATCGCCCCAAGTAAATGTCCAAATTGAATTGCACATTAGAAGTGTCTATTTATCGCCATTGGTTATAAAATGAGCTAAGCATGCATACATATACATTACTGAAGTTTAGAAGTTATCTGACAGTATTAAGACTATTCCATGTTCTGACTCAAATCTACATTAATTAGCCCAAGAAAAGTATCGACTATATCCATATACCCTACCTTGCCAATGTCCTTCATTCTACTGACTATAACCACACTGCCTTGGGAACCCGAAGGACACCTCTTTTTCAAACTGTGTCACTGTCTATAAAGTAGAATGCATAGAACAATGCTTGAAGTAGTAGCAGTAATTAGATTTAAAGCACGGACCCCAGAGGTTTACATAAGAAACAATGCCATCCTAAAAATATAGTTTTCTGATATTCAGTCTAAAGTTTTGTAAAAGGTCAAATAATGACATGAAATTTCCTCAGGCAGTTGCATTTGTACCATGTCAGCATAAGCTAGATAAAGCCAAACATCTCTTTGGATCCGATCCAACTATTACAGACTTGTGTGGGAACTGGTCTGGACCATTAATGCTCAAAAAGGGTCTGAGAAGTCCTGTGATGAGATGAAGTAATACTATCTGTTTGGAATAGATGAATCACTATTAAAATAAGCAATTATCTTACTTTAGATTCCACACTGCATTAGAACATCAACATTAAACCACAACCGGGATAAAACTTACTCCATTAAACACAGAAGTTCAAAAATTTTCTGCTTACTTTAATGAGGCTGGAATTTCACTGTGCAACTTGGCAATGATCAGAATTACAACTCTTAGAGGACAAATGTATTCTGCTTTGCTGCACTATGTAAAGCATAAGTCAACCTGTGTAAATTTATAAAAAAATTGTGTATCACAGTTTTGGTAGAGGTGTGTACTTGACTTTAATTCTATAATTAAGATATAGATGTTCACAGATAACTGGAGTTTAAAGTTTTACTGACTTCTGAACCTTGCTGGTATATGTTTTATATTTCTACAAGAGACAATGACAATAGATAGATTCTAAGTTAATTCCTAGGACAAAATTTAAAATGTAATTAGCAATGCAAACTGACAAGAGAAACAACTTGAAAGTATCAATTAGTGTATCTTTCACCAGAATTTACAACAGCCACATTCTATCACTACTCTCTATATATTCTCTTTCAAGGCCTGTAAAGAGATTCAAGTACTTCATGAAATACTTAAATCTCTTTTAATTTTTTTTCTATTTCAAACCGCAGATTTCAAAAGCAGGTTTTTTGTTTTAATTTACAATGTTCACAGGCATTTGTGGGTGACTATCTCAGGACTCTAGTTTCAGCAGGTACGTATAAAGAACTTAAATCAGAAAGTTGTTCAAGATCCGTCTTTTCATATAAATAACTTCTATTACATGAGGCTGGATTTGGATGAGTATGTCCAATGTTTCATGGTAACCAAAGAACAAGCAGCACTGCAATGAAGTATGAGACTGAGACAATGAAAAAGTTAAGACTCTTTCCCTCCTTCAGTAAATTCACAGTGTAAAAGTGAAGACACTTGAACCTTCCCGAAAACCATTCTCTGAGGACTGCATAGCACCAGTGAGATTCTGCGGTGACAGGATACAAGGATTTATACTTCTGCATAACTGCTTCAAATCTACTCTATGCTATCAAAAAATGTGAGCAAGATCCTTCTCCAGCTAAAAATACCACACTTGGTGGAACTTTGGGATTATAATTTCCCAATTATTAGTAGCCTCTTGGTCTGTTTTCACAAGTAATTAGTTGACATTCTCATTTTAAATCTGATGGTACTATTAGTATATATGTGCCTAATGACTGTCTACCGACTTAGACATGTCTTATGCATAGTATAGATGGCTTACTGCTCCCCCCAGAGAATCTCTGTATGGGTGTGCATACACATTCCTTCTCACAGGGGTGCCAGCCTGGCCTTGGCTTGCTCTCATCTTGTAAATGCCTCTAGCATGGGGCAGCATTTGGGTTAGAAGCTCAGCTGGAAGGCAGATGGCTCAGACTGAACCTGTGGGTGAGCTGCGGTTACTCAGCTTCGCAGTTGGTGGAGGTTCACATCAGGCCAGCTTCGAAAGTCAGAATGAACATTCGCCTGCAGGCAAAGATTATACAGAAGCCAGAGTGTCATTTTTTTATGTCCATTAATGTGTCTGCTCAGGAACTTCAACGTGGCTGTTTCTACTACTGAAGGATCTCCAGTGATTAAAGGTGAATCATCTATTATTGTTCTACATCATTTTAATTAAGGCATTGAACTGTCATTTATCAGTAACATATTGATTATAATCGTTTGCCCCCATTAAACCATTCCTTTCCTTAGAGTTTTGGGTTGATTTCAGATTTAAGAATAATTTCAAACCCTTTGTTTCTTCTTACTGTGCTATTTTTCCATTCAGACAGTGGTTACCTTCCTAAACAGGTGCAAAATTGCAAATTACCTACATAGGAGGATTCAAAAGACCCAGAGAATCTTGACATGGTCATTTATTAGGATAAAATTACTGTGCTGTCCTTCCTAGGGACTTACCCTCACTTTCTGATTCCTTTTGTACAAAATATCTTAATATTACATTTAATAACTGTAGTCCTAGAGACATCATTGTTAGGTAATGTTTCAACTTCTTTAAATTGTTTTAATTTTCCATTCTTCAAACTTACTCTTGTTTACAGAATTACAGATTTCACATATAAATTACTAGACATGTTCCCCTTCTTTTATTAGGTTACAAACTACTTTATAATTGTAAAATATTTAGATTTACAAACTTCAAATAGCATATCCAGGAAAAAAAAAAAAGCTGATTGTTTTGGGTTTTCTTTTATAGCTATAAATTTGAATTTATTTAAAAGGAATTAAAGAAGACAAGAGGGAAATAAAAGCTGCTTCTAACTCTGGTAGAAAAGATTTTACTGGGATTTTTAGGAATGTTATATATATGTAATAGTTGTAAGACCTCAGGCTTTTTTGTCTCCCTCTCAAATCCATCAATAACAGCACAGCTTCCTGTCCTCCTCTTTTTTTCATTCCATTTCTTGTCTTTGGAAATATATGGGAGAAAAATAAAAATCTTGTCTTTCAGTTAGCCATGTTTCCTGGGATATGCAAGGTTTATTATTTGTTTTGGAAACACGGGAGCTTTATTAGGGTTATTCTTGGGCATCTGCTCGCTCCACATTTTTCTTTCAGGACCCAATGTGCCCTTTTCAACTTTTTATGAGTACCCCAGAGTTTCACAAAACACCTGCAAACAGAATCAGTAGGTACTGGGAATCAAAACAAAATTTTTATTTTTGTCTCTTTCATAACCCTGTTGACAACAAAAGTATTGCTTTTTTCTAACATGCCTGGACAGCATCTCACACAAAAGGGCTCCTGCTCAATGACTAGAGTCCTTAGGCTATGTCTGTACTAATAAATGAGAAAGTGCCAGGGAATGTTCCTGGGCAGCAGAACTCTGTCGTCTGTACAGCTGAATTGTTAGCATGGTCCCTGGTATGCTTTTGGGCTTAGCCAACTAGCACTCCCAAATATTCCCACGCACTGGTCAGGAGTTAATTCAGGCCATAGAAAATTTCCATTAGGTTGTATGGACACTGCCACCCTGTTTTGGTAACTGACAGAAATTAAGAATTGGTCATGAGATGTTCGGCATCAGCTCACATCAGTGGTCCCAGCACACTTCATTTTTTTGTGAAGATAAAGATAAGATGAGATAGATAACACCCTTAGAGGTCTTCACAGTTCCCAGGCATTCGTCTCACTGATACTCTCGCTCCATGTCAGAAAAAGACCCAAAAACTCAGAATTTTCTTCAGATTTCATGCCCATGTAAAAGTGAGTCAGCTGGCTGAAAGGCAACCATAGCACACTCCAGACAGATCCTCAGTCTGGACAGGGTCAGGAACAGGACAATGGAGCACAAAGCAGAAAGCACCTGCCATTTTCCTTCTCTATAGCCTTACATAATGTGTCCTGCTTTGAGCATAAAACAAATATTTCAGCCCTGCTTCCCGCATTAGAAGGGAGGAGTCTGTATCTTCTTGGGAAATGACTTTCCTTATTCTTTCAGAATAACTGGTTTACCAGTTTTTAACAAGGGTACCACAAGAAACAACAAGAGGATAATCCATGTTTAACAAGAAAACTTTCCTGTAGGAAAAATTTAGACAGCACAAAGAAAGGGTTTATGAACCCTACATGTGTCTTGACCTGTGGATATGACACTTCTTTCAGTCATGATCTGACTGCTACTTGGATTTTCTGGAAATCTCCTTCTACAATCCCCCTCACAGTAGCAATTTTCATTTTCTGCAAATATTTCTACATAGCTAATACAGCCAACCTCCCATTAGCACTCTGAGATGATGAAAATAATGAAAAGGCTGTGACAATATGCACAGTGGGAGTGTACTTCAGAGGCATGTAGTCGCCTGCACTGCACAAAGCCAGACTAGAGCTACCATGCTGGCTCCTGGAGTGTTCCAGCACTCTGGATACACCAGAAACAACTGACTCCAGCAACAAAACAAACATGGGCCAGTACGTATGTAGCACACAGTATCCAGATACTGTGTCTCTCTGGCAATACTGACTGGTGCTGAGGTCATGCTGCCAGCTTTGATCTCCCCTGGCTGATGAGCTCCTGTTCAGCACAAGCCAGGGCGGAGTAGGATACCTCAACCAGACTGAGGTGCCCATCACTGCAGAACTACATCAAAACACAGACTGAAACCTCAGGCCTACAAATGCAAAAACTTCCTAAGTAGTTTCAATAAACTTACAGAGAGGGTTCCATCTGGAGGGGTACTGTTTAATAAGTACAATATTGAGACATTAATGGAAGTAAAACATCCATTGGCAATACTGCAAACAATTTAAAAAAAATATCATAAACTCTACCTAGAAGACTGTGAATATTCAATTCCATTTTCAATAAAATCCTGTCATACAATAAATTCTAAGCGTTCCTTGGGTCATTTTTTGTTATTTTTACCATATTTTTATTTTATCAGAGGATTCAAGAACACATTTACACTTTTATTTACAACTGTAAATACATTCCCTTTCACTACACTGTCAGAGATTATTTTTTTCAATGGTTATATAGTGGCCATAATATCCATCTAAACTAAACTGTCACAGGCAATGTATTTATTAAGACTAAGTTAAATCTCAACACTGAGTAAAGTCTAGAGAGTTATGGATCCCTCCCAATCTCCACATGAGTTTCTTTCCTATAAAACCAAATGGAAACAGGAGGGGTGTGGGCAAGGTGGAAGTAGGGAGAGGACACTGTGATTGTGGAAGCTACTCAGTGTACACTGATCAGTGTACACTGAGTAAAACCATGTGAGCTATTTCTCCAGGCTTTCCTTTTCAAACCAGCTTGGAGCAAACTTAAGATTAACGGAAAACTTTTGGAGGAAGGAAAACTAGCATAGTAACAGAGATTCTGGAGTTCAGACCCCTTGTTTCTGACCAGCAACACTCTATTTACAACTTTCCCAGGTCAGGACTGGCTGAGTGCTAATGGGAACATATGCACACAATCTAAAACAATTCAAATTTTCTGCCATTTGTTCTGTATCTTCTTTTTACAGCTACAGAAAGTCTGCTTTTGCAGAACAAAGAAACCGTTCTTTTCATCGGCACTAGCTGGTACAAAATATTTCATAGTTTTTGTCACCCATTTGCAACAGTCCTGTGAAACAAATCCTCAGTCCCAACTGACTACAGGTGCAAACATAAACAAAGGGATAATGGCAGAAGGAACAAACTATTTCAGTGCAATCCAAAGGTATTGTCCTGCCATGCAGAGACAGAGTTAAGTAAACCAAAGTTCAGGTAAATTTAAATTTAGCAAGGAATGTGAAAAGCAACTAGAAAGGCTTTTACATATACAATGGTGAAAAAGGAAGGCTAAAGAGAACATGGGGTCCATTACTCAACAGAGCAGTTAACCTAGTGGCCACGGTCATGGCAAGTCTAAGGTACTCGATGTTTACTTTGCCTTGGCCTTTACCAGCAGGGTTTGTCATTAAGTTGAAGAATCACAAAACTTCACAGAAATTCATCACAGCTGAATAATCACTGTGAAGTTCTTCAGATCCCTGAACCAACTATCAAAGTCTGTGGGAGTGAAGCACTACTTACATGAAGATTAAGTTGGACGATACTTAAAACAATTGGTATACACTAGTCCAACAGACCACGTCAGACACATCCAAAGTTCCTGGGGAATTTGCCAATCCCATTTGCAAAGTTGTCCTCTGCTATCTTTGAAAGATTTTGGAAATCAACTAAGGTTTCTGATTCTCAAAGCAGGGCTGCCCCAGAAGTAGGGAATTCTTCCAGATGACATTTCCAGTACATAATGGATAATAGGATGACTGGGCATAGCCAGCATTGCTTTATTGAAGGCCAAATCATGCCTGAGCAATTTGATTGCCTTCTGTGACAAGATGATGGGTTTATTGCCCTAAGGGAGAGCAATGGCTGCCACTTGCTTCAATTTTATCAAGGTCTTCAACACTATCACAGAGCAGAACAGAAAAACTGGCAAGATATGGTTTGAAGAGGGGCATGATAATGTGAGCAGAAAATTGACAGGTCGTTCACGCTCAAAGGGTAATGATAAGCACTACAAAGTCCAATTGCAGCTGACTACCACTGGCACCCCTCAAGGAATGATATACTGTCAGTAGTGTTTAATGTATGACATGGATGGTGAGTCAGAGTGCACCTTTAGCAAGTTCTTGGATGATACCAAAACATTCAGGAGTGTTTGACAACACTGGAGGATAGGGCTGCTATTCAGAGATTAGAATAGAGAAATGGGCCAAATGGAAAATCATTAAGTTCCACAAAGCAACTGTGAAGTGTCTTGTATCTGGGATGGCCACGTAGGATGCTCTGTCACCAGGAGTACTACCAGCAAGTCAAGGTCAGTGATCCTCTTTACTGGGCACTGGTGAGACTCTACTGAAAACATTGAGTGCTGTGCTGTGTCTGGTTCATCAATCCCCAAGACAAAATAAAACAAAAAAAAAAAAAAACAAACCAAAAAACCCCACAAAACTAAAAAAGACCTGAACATACTGGAACGAGTCCAGCAAATGCTCAAGGGTGTTGAAGCATGAGAAATGAAAGCAGAGATTGAGAAACTAGGCTTGGCCAGCCTGAAGAACAGAAAGCTGAGATGGTGATCTTACTGTTTTCTATAAAGACTTCCCGGAAGATATAAAAAGTATATAAAGATAACCGAGCCATGGTAATCTCAAGAGTGCACAGTGAAACAATGATGCAACTGGCAGAAATTTCAACAAAGGAAATTCAGATTCGGTATTAAGTAGCAATTCTTCCTGGTGGCACTGCTGGACCAGAGAACTCGTGAAATCTCCACTGCTGGAAGCTGAAACTCTTCAAACTTAGATGAATAATGCCATGAGCTATACAGTCTAGTTGGACCTTCTCTAATCAGGAATTTAGTGCAAATGACCTACATGGGTCCCTTTCAAGATACATTGTTCTATGATTTGGTGGTTTTATGAACAATTTAATATTATCAAGGACTTCATTCCAGTACTCAGGAATGCTTCCATAAGTTGTTTTATCTACCATTCTAGAGGTAGCCTCTCTTTCTACCTAGAAAATGAACAATTAATTATATTTTGGAAACACAGAAACATAAGAAACAGGAATTGTTTCCAAGGTGCAACTTCTTTTGCAAATGACTGAATAGGGACCAAATCACCATAGGTAAATGTGTGGTAATAAATTATTAAAGGTGGAAAAAGAGCTCTTGAGAAAACGGGATTATTTGTTCTTGATTGAAGGCTTTCACTATACAAACCAGGTTTTAGATAGGTAATGGTTCAAAGAAGGAAGAAATTATTCCTTTGGACTAGGGAGAGTTACATCAAGAAAAACTATAAAATTTAGAAAGTCAGATATTTGGAAACCACAAATCAACACTTTGTTGTATTCTATTAAACCTATTCCTTCAATTGCAATATTTTCAACTTAATAATCTATATCAAAAGCGTTACTGAGTTCTCATATTTTCCTTCCAAAACTAGTCTTGTACTAGCCTGCAATACATCTTATTTTATTTTGTCCTACTATTCTTTCCTTCATTTTTTTTCTAACATTCTGTGTACTGTTTTAGAATAGGGTTAGTATATTTACTAATCACCAATCATGAAATTTCACCTCTATCTGACAGATCTATTAAATCCTGAAATGGCAAAGGAATGGCCTTTACAAGCTGAAAGCTTCTGTTAGCCTTGGAAAAAAATTACTGTAATATTTCCCTATTCCTTTCACAATATATTCTGAATCAACTCTACTAACATGAAATTTCATTTTAAGGATGGCCTTACAGCTCTTCTGAGCCTGTATCTGACTGAAATATAGGTTATTTTTCACTGATCATATTTCAGAGGTTTATTTTGATCATCTATCCATTTTTTGTGTCTTTACAAAACAGATGACGAGAAATAGAAAATTAATTTTATGTACTTCTACTCGAATTGCCTGAGACAGGAAAATGAGTGTGTTGTCAGTTAATGAAAATTGGTTATGATAAAGAAGGAAGCATAATGGTGAAATAAAAATAGTGGATTACAAAAGGGTGTATTTCAAGAAAACAGAAATAAGATCTTGGGAAAATATCAATAAGGAAAATTTAATAAGAATTCAGAGATCACTGATGTCCAATGACAGAACAAGGGGCAATGGGTGCAAGCTGGAGCACAGGAGGTTCCATGTAAACATAAAGAAAAACACAGAAAGGAAAACAGAAGCAGAAAGCATGGGCGGAGACAGGGGGGGAAGGGGGCGGGGGGGGGGGAGGGGGAGGGAAATGAAATTTAGGCTTGAAAGTGCATGAAGAATATTCAGAGATTGCTCCAATATTAATAATAAGCAAGGAGCCAAGACAAATCTTGGTCCACTATACCACAACAGAGGACTACAGCAGATGTAAAAAACCCAAAGCTGTTGATGTACTGCTTGCATCAGTCTTCACTGACATTTAATTAAAGATACTTGCAATTCATAGTATTAAAAAAGGGGAAGGACTAATTTAGTCATCAAATATCCACATGAAAATAGATACATATATAAAAGTTAAAAAAAAATGTTTTCAAGGGCTTATTTTGGAACTGACATTGTTCCACGCACCAAATTTAACTGACACAATGGAGTAAAATGTGGCAGAGCTGAACCTCATGTAGATCTTGTTCTACTCGTTGAATGTACTCAAGATGTTCAAGCTTGCTTCAAGATGAAAGAGCTTCAAATGTTAAGGGACTCCCTAGTTTGGTGTTTTACATGACCTTTGACATTTCAATACACATATGAAAATGCATTGCAGAGCCTTTCTATTGTGAAGCAGGAATAAATTCACAGAGGTAAGATACTCCACTCAATGTGCCCAAAAGATTCAAGACAATGTATATTGTCTTGATCAAGATAATGTATACATTTGAGTGTAACAACCCTATTGCGATATGCTGTGCTTTGCATTTCTATAGAGCTATGTAAATAACATAGCCATAATAAGCACAATGTGGAAAGGACCACATGTTCACACTGCAGCCGACAGAACCAGAAACCCCTGGGGTGCAGCTCACCTACTTTGCACTATTTTAGGAAGATTAGAGTTTTACATTTGGGCTGCCATGGTCATGCACAGGCAACAATATCAAAACTTGATCCTCTGGTTAGCAAATTCATGTATAACTCTCAAAATTGTTAATCTCATAAATCAAATTATGTCAGACACTAATATCAAAGGCATTTACGTGCACAGTAGTTATAACTGTCCATACCACAGATCCTTTTTTCTAAAAGTGATGTCATAAAACGAACATCTACAATGATAGACTCATATTTGTAATTTTAAAACAAACATCTTATTGGGGGGTATATGTATGAAAAGCAAAAAAAAAACCCCTCTCTTAAAATAATAATAATTTTAGTTTTTAATACAGTATTTTTAATGTCGCCCATTCATGTAAAATTTTTTCACACTCCGCTCTCTTCCCCAATCAATGTCACAAAGGTGATCTCCAGACAGTGTAAGTTGTTAGAAGACTCCTGATCTTTCTCCAGTTACATGCATAAAGCCCTCATTATCACCACAATATTTATCTGTCTCACCCAAATGCATTTATGACATTTCCTGGACCACTATCATAAGGAATTGTATTTGTAAATTGATAGGAACTGTAAAGATTTCTGACCTGTCACTAAAGACAGTGGACAGCAGCAAAGTGATTTCTTGTAATTTGGCAAATTTGAAATCCTCCAGTCATACTTACTTGCTAAAAACGCAAATTGTCAAGGGTCTCAAATCAAAACAAAACACTCCCCACAATGCACACACGCAGCAGTTAAATGCGTAAAAATGACGGTCATCTGGGTGACCAGCAGTCTACTCAGACATTTAGCCTACACAATGAGGAAACAACTGGTAAGTATCTGGAGCAATGAAGGAAACATCACGTTTTACAATCAGAAAAGAAATTCTTACATAATCATGTCTGGTCATGTCCAGTTCATCTGTGAAAAGAAGTACACTGAAGAGATGCTAGATGGCTCATTTAAGCTGAAACTTACTTCTCTATAATATAAATCACAAATTTCAAGGCTACTTCAGGAGAGCTATAAAAATACAGAACTGGTGATCCCATCTTCGTTGTCTTCTGTGAGAAGAGCTGAAGTTCTGGCAGTAGATTCTTCAGCAACTTTACTACAGCCAAGATACACTCTATGTTTTTAAACACTGTCTCAGAATCATTAAAGCTCAGGTTTCAGCACTTAGGTACTCTCACTTGGTCTTTTAATGAATTTTTCTAATTTGGTCTTTAAATTAAATCAGTGGCTGTTTTTTTAATCCACAGTCAGCAGTGATCACTTCCAAACTCTTGTTCTTCAACTAGGCATAAACATTGTGATTCTCTCCACTGACTCTGCTGTCAGTTAACATTACTACTCAGTGCTGACACATTTAAATCATCTCAGAGCAAAAAGAAACAAGTGTTAAATCAATTCTCATTCTAATACCTTTCAGTTGATAGAACTTCTTAGCAGATAAAGCCCTACTGATCATCTGTGACAAAACACCTTCCAATATTTAGGCAAATTAACTCATGTTTTTATACTCATTTAAGTTTGCAAAAACTCCCAAGTGCTTTAAAGTCTTACAACATGCTTTATCAAATCCACATAGAGAAACAGGTCAGTTCAATGTACATACCTTTGCCTGCCCATCCTTCTAACGTTATCATATGAACACTGCTCACCAATGTTACATATCGGAACTATGCCTCACATTAAATTATTACCAATTCCATTTAATGACTGATTAATATTCAAATAAATACCACAGAAAACTTAATTCATTGTTTCCCAATATAATAAATCATTAAAGAAAATTAAATATCAGCATAATTTAAAATATTTAAAAACACAGGATGCCAGACTTGTGTTCAGGAATATGATGTAAAATGCACACTAGGAAAATTAAAACAGATGTTTTAATATATTTAACACTATATTTTTTGTTAAGCTCTGTCCAATGAAAATACCATGTATGTGAAACCAGAAAAAAAAAAATGTATAGGAGCGTAAGTGGAATAAATCATCAGAAAGGGTTCTTTACATTTCCTCTTCTGTAGACAGTCTAAGCTCATAAATGCAGCTCTGTGGGTTTCACTTAAGAATACACTTTAGTTCCACTGAAACTATTAAGACTTAATGACAAGCTCAAGTACTTTCTAATTGGGGGAATCTTAAATATGTGTTCAACCTTATGGGTAGGCTTAGATAATTTATGTTTTCCTATTACTTCTGCTGCTCCCTGCACCTTTTGTGTATAGATAAATTCAAAAGCAAAAGAAGGTTCTACAGAGCTGCAATTCAAGCACACATAACCACATTTGTCAAAACAAACTAGTGCCTCATAGTCCTCTCACATTTTTAAACTACTAGAAACAAGCCTTTCACGCTTTCCTAGCCAGAAGTTAATCACTATTTTGTTTGCAAGGGGCCCCCATACTCACAGCCAGCCTCAGAAGAGGCAGCAGCTTCTGCAACACCACCTGCCCCTTTCCCAGGCCTGGGGTTTTACCCCTCCAGGTACAAACATTTCTGTCTGGCATCTCTGATTAAGCTGGCATCTCTGATTAAGCTGAATGAAGAAACTGGACAAATCAGATGGACAGCTGCAGCACTCTCCATTTTTAACAATTGCATTATAGAGCTACTGTTGGTTTTGTCAACTGGATTTTATGGCGTTCTGCTGGACTGCATCTTCAGTCCTGCAGCACCAGGGTTAGCACACTTTCCTAAAAAAAAAATCACAAGCTGCATCACTTATGGTTTTGTTTTCAACCTCTCCAACATGTTTATTTTCCAGTATTTAACTGCTCCCATTATTAATGTCATAACCTACCAGCAGTAGGTGAGCTCTACAGAGCACTATCTTTTCCTAGACATAACAACCTGAGGAGTCCTACAGATAACATCTTGTGCTTGGCAACAGACACAGAGTTTAAAAACATTAGCCATTACACACTGAAACAGAGGAAATAAAACCAATTTAAGGCTTGCAAACCAGACCCATCTGTGACAACACCTGCTAGGCCTCTTAGCTTCTCCCTCACCAAATTTATGACTGGTCAACATAAAAATCCAAGAGTCTTTTCTTTTCAAATAACGGATTTAAGCTCAAGTAGGAAATATTTTTGTCTTTAGCTCTGTAGGGGCTTCTCAGAAAATGCCATACTCCTGACTCAAGTGCTTTGCTGATGTTTGCAGTCACTTGTCGATGTGAGAGCAAGGCACCCAGCCATATTACTGCAATAGCAAGGAGGTGGTCCAGCACAAGGGAGACTCCCTGTTTCAGAGCTTCTTGCTCAGAAGGTCTTCAGACCTTGCTTCTATTTTAAAGGTGTGATGCTAGGACATGTCAACTCCCCCTAAACTCATGTTCAAACTGTCCAAGCCTTTAAACTATGTGAATTGGCATGTACTGGCTAGCATCCCACATCCCACTTCAGAAACTACCCCAGATACAACATTTCTGCATGTGCAAGTTACAAAATAACACTTGCTCTGAATCCCAAAAAGGCTGGGCACCTTGGCCACCCCTCCTGTGTACCTATGGGACAGAGACATGGTCCCATTTTCTCCCTGCCCCTCTCCTCATCTTTCAGTAACCCTACCAAAGAATATCCTGGCAGAAGAGCCGTACATTTCCTCAGCTCAGGAGCTGCAATTCCCCTCGGAGGTGGCATGTGATGGGGAAGGAGAAGAAACTGCTGACTGCCTTCACACAATTCATACCCATGTAAGGTCCAGCTGCCATCTACTCACACAGCTCTTCAGCAGTTGGGCAGGAACATGACGCTATGTTGACAGGGTAACACAAGTCTGTGCTGCTGTTGCCAAGAGCTCGGACAAACTCTCACTGCATTGATCATTTAGTGACGGGGGGAATTTCCTCTAACTCTTTTTAAAGCCATCTGTTTTCAAAAAGGGGTGGGGGGACGGGGAGGCACATGTATGAGTTATGGGTATATTATATGTTTATAAAAGGAGGGAAATCAAATATGTGTCACACATTGTGAAACACTGGCACAGAATTACAGAATTCAGCCTCAACTCACCAGGTCACCCTTTCCTCCCTTTCCCGCCTTTCCCTGGTCTCCTAGTGATGTGAATTACAGCTGCCATGGGTCAGTCACAATTTTCACCATCGCCATTTTTTGCAGTTTATTATACAGACTTGTAGTTCTGGGCAATACGGTACAGTATCAGCAAAAAGGTCAGAGAAGCACAAAAATTATCTCCAACAAAAGAGCTGAAAAGAATTAGAATAAAAGGATGATAGATGTGAAATGCCTTAGCAAGGCAGCATTTCAACTGGCTGCATCCTATTCTACTTGGTCAGAGAAATGCTGCCAGAGGTGGGAAGTATAAACAGGGTACTTTCACTGGTTTTGTAAAGCTTTATTAATTTTAGCTATTCACATTTTTATTGCTTGTCCTAAACTGAGACTTCTACAGAACTTTTAAGAAGTACGTGCACAAAAATTAAAAGTCTTAGTAGAGTAGTTCTTATCCTCTGTAGCACAGACTTGACAATAAAAACCCATCAAGTTGCAAACTATGAATTCTCGACAGGAAACAGTGTAGCAGCTAAAATCACCCCACTATTTCTACACGCAATGCAAGTAAAGATAGCAGATAGTGGAAGAAAATAAAAAATTATTAAGTGAGTAAGGGAAATACAATAAATCCTGTGGTGTGCAACACAAACCAGCAAGCCTGTAATGGGCAGACCAGCACGGCCTCCAGACACCACTGAACTTACACTCCAACATAGGAATAAATTGTTCTTTAATCATATTTGTCAGCTTCTGGATTGTAACCAAAGACTGAGTAATTCTATTACCCTCAGGAGATCTATTCAGTCACTATTTATTTCTTGAAAACCTGACTATCAATATCAAATGTAGCTGAAATCAATCTAATCCATTCATCACTACCACTGACGATAAGTCTATCTGATTTTGTCAGAGCTGGAGATGTGAAATAAAACAATCCTAAGATCTTATCAAATATAATTTTCTAAGTACAGTTCCTAAATTCAGAGTTCTTCGTGCTGAAATATTATTCAAATCCTATCTTTAAAAAGAAAAAAAAAGTATCTTTCCAGATATCACTCTTTGTATCTCTCACTGATCTTGACCTGTCAGGGGTGAGCTCTCTGAACTAAAGAAAATTGCCAATAAAAATAAGTATGGGAGAAAAATACGGACTTTAACATCTTGGATCCTCCACACCAAATAAAAATGTCTCATGGGATTGAAGGAGAACTAGACTAATATGGTAAGCTATGAGTGGATGCAAGTGTGGATAAAAGGGACTGATACAAAAGATGTGAACAACTGAGTAGTAAAAGACAGTTGACAACCTCAGGTTTGCTCAGGGTAAGGGAAAAAGCACCATCAGCCTTTTAAATGTCTGAAAATGTAATTGTGATAGGAGAACCTGCTGGAATTAGACAAGGGACTGGGATTTGGTGATCCCAAACTCTCCTCTGCAGAAGCAGCATGTACACGTTCTGCTCAGCACCTGAGGAAGCAGTGACAATAACACATCCACATTTGGCAAAAAAAACCCAGCAGAACGGGCTGTAACTGTACTAATGACAGCAACTAGCCCAGAGATAACTGCGCTTCCCATAAAACAGAAATGCAATCAGACATCAAATAGAATTCCAAAAAGGTGGCGTGTGTGTGACTCTGGGAGTCACATTTGATGTTTTTAAGGATCTTATAATATTTAACTACTTGTTCATTCATGTCTGTAACAGAAGGAAAGGTGTCCACCAGCTAATAAGAATGCTTGTCTAACCAAGTGTTTCTGCAAAATGAAAATTGCTCAGAAAATTAAACATTTGTATCTTAACCAGTGACCAAATGCTGACACTAACTAGTAACACTATTTTTAAACAAATTCAGATAAAACAATAAATTTAAATCATTCTTTCCTTCTCAGATAAAAAAGTTTTCCACAGTAATTCTAGTTCCAACACAGGAGACCTTTTTTTCCTCCTCTACTTGTGGGAAGATAATTAAATGTGCTTAATCTATACTCATTCTGCATCTATGTTATGCAGAAGTCATTTGCACTGTGTAAATGTTATGGACAGCTAATTAAATGGAAGAATGGGAATATGATCAAATTTACCTTAAAAGTCATTAAAAATCAAAGTGGTATGCAACAGAGAAGTAGAGCTGAGTGTTGTTAACCAGAAGAAAACTAAAATAGATAAATAGAAACTAAATTCCATGAAAACAAGAAGTCATCAGAGTTGTTTCTGTAGATGTTACCCACTATCCGTTACAAAGTAGGGTGAAGAAATGTGCTCTGCACCAAAAAAAAAAAAAGGGAATTCCACTTAAAGTCAGTCCAATAAACCTTCAGGGTAGAGAAGAGTCACTGCTGAAGTGTTTATCCTTTAAATGTGTGCTTACTCAAAAGAGGAAAGAATGTAAAAAAAAGAAATTACTTTGGTTTACCTCTAATATATATAATTACCATTATTAAAAAGTAATTACTTTATAAGAATAAAGAAACAACTATGTTTATTGTTACTGGCTATGAACAAATAAAGTACTTGCTATCTTGATCTTGGGGACACCTTTCGTGAAAAACAGATTTGGTGACAAGTCATACACAGAATTCCAGCAGGAAAAGCTCATTTGCCTTTCTCAGGCCTGAGATGTAGTAACGATGCCGATACATTGCACAATGTAAAAAAAAAAAAAGACCTGATTTTATAGATTAAACACATAACACGAGACCTTTTGTAGTTACTGTTACTTTAAAATTGCATAATATTTTCCTGTGACATTTGTAAAATTTAAAGAAGCTTTACATTTTAGCCTCCTCCCTACCTCAAAAGAGAGTAAAAAAGCCTGGGCATCCCCCAAATACCACATTGCCTTTGATCCCACAGAACAGAAGAAACCTCTGAGATAGTATATTTGACAGTATCTTTAGTCATTGTAGCTGTCCAGTTAGGTGATGACAATAATAGAATAACATAGGGAAGCTTTTACAACCACGTGACAAAGACTGTTATTAGATCTACCTGTCCTTTTTTTGCCTCAGTCTTGACTGGCAAGTGCTCTAGCCACACCACGCCTCAGAAAGCAAAGGCAGGGACTGGGATGAGGAAGGACGATCCACTGTAGGAGATCAGGTTTGAGACCATCTAAGGAACCTGAAGGAGTAAGTGTTCATTGGACCTGATGACCAACAGAAGACTTTTTTTTTTCCTCCTCTATTAGGATCAGCACTGTTTAACATATTTGGTGGTGACATGGACAGTGGGATCCAGTGCATCCTCAACAAGTCTGCTGACAATACCAAGCTGTGTGGTGCAGTTGACACTGATGCCTTCCAGACGGATGCTTAAGAGATGGGTCTGTGCAAACCACATGAAGTTCAACAAGGCCAAGTGCACTCAACTACAGGCTGAGTGGAGAATGAATTGAGAAGGGCTTGAGAGTGCTGGTGGATGAGAAGATAAACATGAGCTGGCAATGGGCACTTGAAGCCCAGAAGGCCAACCATGTCCTGGACTGCATCAAAAGAGCATGACGAGGTGATTCTGTCATTCTAATCCACTCGCATAGGATCCCACTTGAAGTTCTGTTTTCAGCTCTGGACATAAGAAAGGCATGGAGTTCCTCCATGAGGAGGCCCATGAAGATGGTCAAAGAACTAAAGCATATCTCCTATGAAGACATCCTGAGAGGGTTGGGCTTGTTCAGCCTCAAGAAGAGAAGAATGCAGGGAGACCTTACAACAGCCTTTCTGTACATGAAGGGGCCTACTGGAAGGATGGATAAGTACTGTTATCAGAGAGTTTGGTGACAGGACAAGGGGTAATGAGCTTAAACTGAAAGAAGGGAGATTTAGATGAGACATTAGGAGGTAATTCATCCCTGTGAGGGTGGTGAGGCCCTGGCACATGTTGCCCTAAGAGGTTGTGCCTGCCCCCTCCCTGGTAGTGTTCAAGGGCAGGTTCGATGGGGCTTTGGGCAACATGGTCTAGCAGAGGATATTCCTGCCCATGGCAAAGGGGTTGGAACTAGATGATCTTTAAGGTCCCTTCTACCCTAGTCCACTCTATGAAATCGAGAAGTTTACTTTCACAGTGAAAAAATAAAGTTTAAAAATGTACCAAGAGAATCTTGGTATCTTAATCTTTAAGAAAAAAAAAGGTCAAAGGAAGATCTAGAGAACTACAGGTCTGCCAGTCTGACCCCAGTGCTGAGGAAGGTTAAGGAGCAGATCATCACAAATGTCACCACACAGCATGTACAGGACAAGCAGGTGATCAGGCCCAGTCAGTGCTGGTTCATGAAAGGCTTGACCAACCTGATCTGTGATAAGGTGACTTGCTTAGTAGATAAGGGAAGGATGCTTGCTGTGCACCAGGGCTTCAGTAAAGCCTTTGACACCATTTCCCACACCATTCTCCTGGAGAAACTGGCTGCTCATGGCCTGGAGGGGCAGTTTTCACTGGGTAAAAAACTGGCTGGATGGATGGGCCCAAAAAGTAGTAATGAATGGAGTTAAATCCAGTTTGTGGCTGTTACAAAAGGTGTTACTGCAGGCTCAGTGCTGGGGCCAGTTCCCTTAATGTCTTCATCAATGATCTGGATGAGTGGATAAAGGGTACCCTCAGTAACTTTGCAGATGACACCAAGTTGTGTAAGAGTGTCAATGTGCTTGAGGGTGGGAAGGCTCAGCAGGAGATCTGGACAGGCTCGATTGATGTATGAGGTTCAACAAGCCTCATGGCCACATCATACATTTCAGTCACAACTCCATGCTGCCCAAAAGAAAAGGACCTGAGAGTGTTGGCCAACAGCCAGATGAATACAAGACAGCAGTGTGCCAAGGTGACCAAGAGGCCAACAGCATCCTGTCATGTATCAGGAGTAGTGTGGCCAACAGAACTAGGGAAGTGACTGTGCCCCTGTACTCCGCACTAGTGAGGGGGCACCTCAAGTATTGTGTTTAGCTGTGGACTCCTCACTACAAAAAGGACCCTGAAGTGCTGGAGTGGGTCCAAAGAAAGGCAATGATGCTGGTGAAGGGCCTGGAGCATGAGTCTTATGAGGAGCATCTGAGGGAACTTAGTTTGTTTAGTTTGGAGAAAAAAGCATCTGAGGGGAGACTTTTTCACTTTCTACAGCTTCCTGAAAAAAACTAGAACCAAGGAGCCCAGAACTGTACACAATGTTCCAGATGAGGCCTCACCAGTGCAGTGCAGAGGGGAAGGAGAACCTTCCTTACCTGCTGGACACACTTTTTTTGATACACCCCAGGATACCACTGGCCTTCTCAGTCATGAAGGCACATTGCTGGCTCATGGTTAACCTCCTGTCCACCAGGACTCCCATGTCTTTCTCCACAGCTCCTGGTTCAAGGCAGACATGGAGCTACTGAAAAGGGTACAGAAAAGGGCTACAAATATGAATAGGGGACTAGAACATCTCTCTTACAAAGAGAGGCTGAGAGACTCAGGACTTTTTAGCCTAGAGAAGAGTTGTAAATACTTGAGGGGGGTGGTTGTCAGGAAGATGGACTCAGTCTTTTTTCAGTGGTGCCCAATGCCAGGACAAGAGGCAATTGGCACAAACTTGAATAAAGGAAGTTCCACCTAAACATGAGGAGAAACTTATTTACTATGAGGGTGACAGAGCACTGAACTGCCCAGAGAGTTTGTGAAGTCTCCTTCTCTGGAGATACTCAACACCTGCCTGGATGCTGTCATGTGCAGCCTGATCTAGGTTATCCTGCTCTGGCGGGGGGGTTGGACTACATGATCTCCAGAGGTCTCTTTCAACACTGACTGTTCTGTGATTATAACAGATATTCTGAATTTAGCTTTCACTTTTACCTAGGACATGGGAAAATGGGAATACAGAGTTCATATATATTCTATTGGAAAAAAAATTAAGTCATTCTGTTTTGCCAAGTCTACATGGTGACAAGAACAAGGGAGGAAAAAAAAAGCAAACAAACATGCACTTTCAGAGTTTTACTTACAATTTTTGTTTTTTTCCCATGATTCTTTAAAAAGTGTGAAAGAGTATGTCCTCTCTGGAGAAACAGTAAGTGTGGAAGAGTGAGGAACAGAGAATCATGTTCATGCAGATATAAACTCCGGGATACAAAGCTAGTCTAGTCAACATACAGTTTATCCAGATGCTGCATATGAAAAGTGTAATGAAAATAGTTTCACGGTCCTTCCCACACAGCCCACGATATCCAGTTCCAGGGCATGAGAATGTCCAGCAGCTTCAGCTGGCTTTGCTGTTTTCTGGAAATGACCTTGAATTTTTAGGAAGATGTTGATTGATGATTGGAAACAGATGGCAAAAAAGTTCATTCCTATTTTGTACATTCCTGTCCTTCTTTTGACACATTCTTTCCAGTTACATATTTGGTATTCAGTGCCTCTTACATTCTCAGAACTGATATTTTCAGGTATACAGAGCAGATGTTGATGTTCTCTTGTTCTCTTCCACCTTGTGTCTCAATTTTCAGTTCAGGGGTTACTATGCAGAGCAAGAGGTAAGGTGATCATACTCTTCAGACAAGACTATGAAGACACTCCCAAGTCTGGAAATGGGATCATGCTAATTTGTTCAGAACTTTTATGAGATCTCTAATTTTCATTTGCCCATAGGATAGTAAGTGATGAAATAACTGCTCACTACATCAATGCTAACAGTTCACCCCCATCCCTAGCAACCTAAGGTCTCCATTCTTAAAGGGAAAGTGGACAGTTATACTGCTGAACTGTAAGAATAGCAAAGTGTGAACATGCCCAAGGAAAAGCACTGAAACATCTGCTTACATATCACGAACAGGTGGGATATAATGCTGATAAAGTCATAACAATCTTGACTGTTATCATCACATAGTAGGGTGATATGACCCCAAGAGACACAGAGGCCGGATCCCAACTCAGCCATCCCCAGGTATCTTACAAGCCAAGGTGCAGCAGCAGCTTGCAGCTGAGTTCATCCTTGCAAAGGAGGATGCACTTGAATTTTCAGGCAGCATTCAGAGCTCCAAATCTTGTTCACTATTTCTTAAAACAAAAATCAGCCAGACATACTATGCTGTTTGTCTGATAATTTATATTATATATTAAATAAACTATTCCAGATAAAGCAAGAAATATTCAGAAAATACCTTCCACTCAGGAAAGACATTTTGCTCATACATCTTTCATGCTATTCTAATGCTCCAAAACTGTCCTCGTGTCTCTAAATGAGGCTTTTACCTTTGGTGTCTTGAAGCTTTGAGGAGAAAATGGAATGCTACCCAATAATTAGTAGTGGGCAGGACCCTTAACCCCAGAGACAGCTACTAGCTGCTTGAACAAAAACCTGTATACACATTAACAATTTGTGAATGGAGGAAAAAAATTCTGGCTGAACACTCAGGTCACCAAGATATTGAAAATGAAGGCTTTCATTCATTCCTGAGCAGAAAATGTTCCTGTTTTCTATGTAAATTTTATGTAAATTTTATTCAATTAATATTTTACAATTTTAAATAATTGCTAAACAAAATCTTGTTTACAACTCATGTACATTCTCAAGTTCAGTCTGTACGAGCTTGCATGCAGGCCAAAGAAGAGTTAAACTAATTAAAGGTTATGTCACTGAGCCGTGCATGGAACTCAAGAGGGAAGAATGCTATCTGACATCACAGAATGTAAGAAATTCATTTTGAGGCAAAGTTACATCACCACTAATAATATTACTTTACACTTGCCAACCAATCAAAAAAAATCAGGAATGAGGAACTGAAATTCTGTAAAATCATTTGTGATGCTTATGGAATCTATCATGATTTATTAAAAAATAACCAGATCTGATACTACTGCAATCTGCAACTGAAGCTTTTAATGGAAATAAAGGATTACACTCTAATTGAGTCACTCAAATTTTAATTTATGATTTGAAACAAAATTACTTTTGTTAAGAAATAAAGATGTTACGATCTATATGTCATGTTGTTCTTCCTGCCTCTGTTTGCTAATGCAGCACGGATGAGTAATGTGCAAAATATCCCTCTTTATTCTCTTGGAATTTTCTTTCCAAAAAAATTCAACATTAGTCGATCTAAATTTTGTCTAGTTCAGTAGTCAAAGGTCAGAAAATGCATTTCTATATATATATCTCAGAATTTAGCCTTAGTCAAAAAATTGAATGCTGGTTTTCACTATATATCACATATTTCTCATTTCTATAGTCTGTTCCTGAACCACATAATTTTTTTCTTACATATGTAAATTCAATCAACAAACACTACAACACAAACAGTGAAACACAGGACAAAACATACATTTGGGGATACTGAAGACTGAGGATAATATTCTCCACAGGTATATGAACACAAATCCATCTGAAGTCAGTGCCAGCACATCTGCGTGCCGCAGAATATAGATTTGCTATTCATCAATAATCCTCAGTATTCCAGTCCCCAGCGTGATGCACCCAATTCTGCCACAGACCCGATAAACCATCCCTTGGACAGGCCTGTCTCCTTCATGCACCACAGAAGGAGCCCAGACACTGAGGTCAGGTAGGATGTGTCATTTCAGACAAATCACTCAGCTCCTCCTGTATTCGTTGCCATTCCCACCATGCCAGCAGCAGTCTCCAACTAAGGAAAAATCCTCAAAATCACCGAGAAGGCAGTAGGTACCACCAGCAGGATTTCCACCTTCCAACCTCAAATCCCACATCTAAATTGAAAACAAAAGAATATGGTATAATTCCTGATATTTTTACTAAGAGATATAAGATTTGAAACAAAATGTATCAACAGAACTACAGAACCACAGAATGGTCTGGGGTGGAAGAGACCTCAAGGATCATTGAGTTCCAACCCCCCTGCCACAGGCAGGGCCAACAACCTCCAGGCCTGGATCTAGACAAGTTTGCCCAGGGCCCCATCCAACCTGGCTTTGAACACGTCCAGGGTTGGGGCATCCACCACCTCTGTGGGCAGCCTGTTCCAACACCTCACCACTCTCCATGAAAAACTTCTCCCTGATATCCAATCTAAATATTCCCCCCTCTAACTTATATCCATTCCCTCTTGTCCTACCACTATCTACCCTTCTAAAAATCCAATTCCCCTGTCTATACACTCCTTTTAACTACTGTAAGTCTGCAATGAGGTCCCCTCACATCCTTCTCTTCTCCCGGCTGAACAAACCCAGCTCCCTCAGCCTGTCTGCCAAGGGAGGTGCTCCAGCATCTTGATCATCTTCATGGCCTCCTCCAAACCCTCTCCAATAGCTCAAACATGGATGGATGTGGAGTTTCTGTCAGTCCTACTATGCTTGAACTACAATATGCAATACCAAGGACCTGACCTAGCAGCTCAGGATTCATGAAATCTGCTTCCAAGAGAGGTTAAANGATGCTAAACTCAGGAACGTGAAGCAATCTGAAGTTCCTCATGTATTATGTATGCTCCCATGTTTCTGCTCTTTCCTGTATGCATGCATGCAGTCTTTGGGGTGATACATGCACCACCGCTCCCACCCTATACTCAAGTTTCAAGGAAGACGGAATCCAGATAGGAACTGCAGCATACCTCCTCCCAGTCAGTCCCTGCATCTCCCTTCTCCTTGGTGTGTACCTCCACATGTTTTCAGATCCTCTAGAGACAGCAAGACCTGCATGCTGGGAGTAAGTCACAGCCAGAGGTCAGGAAAGGCACATGGACACCCAGCAGTGCTGCTGCCCCAGACAAGTACCCTCCTAAATGACTCACGGAGGCATGTCACAAACTCTGCCCGAACTGAAGCTGGTTAATCCACAAAGGTTATTCCTTCCCCTCAAGGTGCTACTAATGCTCTCACTGACAACTAGGGATATTTCTGCTGTTTTTCGGATTTGATGTAAAGATCAGTAACACAGAAATCTCAGGTCATTAAAGATCCTCAAACAGCTCTGTAAGACTAGAGGCATTAGCTTCGCTGTCTCTGAATCCCGCACTAGATTATTTTTTTACATTTCCCTTCCTGTAATGTATTAAATACTGTTGCTGATTTTAGGCTGGAAATGGCTCTGGGGTAAGAAATCCCAGTGTATATTTTATATATTAACTTGTTAGGTAAGATCATTATTATTTTATCATACAAAGCAGAGCTGAAATTTCACTATCACATCAGTCTCTGTTTACCTACCAACTTGCTCACATCATATGTTGCTAAATGATTAAATAGCTTTCTGACTTAAACCTCTAAAATTATTTTCTGAAGAAAAGTGGAGAACATTAACTTCTACTGCTTCATGCTGCAGGCAGTGCTCATTCTGCAGACCTTCTGCAGATACTGTTACTGCTGGCCTTTTTATTAGCAATGTTGTACAAAATGTTTTAAGTAATACAGACCGTATCTTCAGAAACTTACGTTCCTCTCCCACTCTAAACTTTGCTTGTTTTATTTGTTGCTTAGATATCAGTTCTAGTCTTCCTCTGCAATATCTGCCACGTTGCCTTAGCCCTTCCTGGCCAACAAGAGGCTGTCTCCCAGCCTCACCAATCTCCATGGGACTCGGTTACACCCACTGCAGCCCAAACTTTGCAACAATTCTAATGTTATGTGATTTTGAGACCCTCAAGTAAGAATACCAAAGTCAGGCCATACAAAATATCTAGTATCCTAGATATAAACAGCATCCCATCCCCACTACCTGCAAATTAAGTGGGTTTAACTATTGTTAGCATTACTGCACTCGATCTATTTTTTGTTAAT
>VXBZ01000797.1:697047-730410 GCA_013399135.1 Heliornis fulica
AAGAATATGGTATAATTCCTGATATTTTTACTAAGAGATATAAGATTTGAAACAAAATGTATCAACAGAACTACAGAACCACAGAATGGTCTGGGGTGGAAGAGACCTCAAGGATCATTGAGTTCCAACCCCCCTGCCACAGGCAGGGCCAACAACCTCCAGGCCTGGATCTAGACACGTTTGCCCAGGGCCCCATCCAACCTGGCTTTGAACACGTCCAGGGTTGGGGCATCCACCACCTCTGTGGGCAGCCTGTTCCAACACCTCACCACTCTCCATGAAAAACTTCTCCCTGATATCCAATCTAAATATTCCCCCCTCTAACTTATATCCATTCCCTCTTGTCCTACCACTATCTACCCTTCTAAAAATCCAATTCCCCTGTCTATACACTCCTTTTAACTACTGTAAGTCTGCAATGAGGTCCCCTCACATCCTTCTCTTCTCCCGGCTGAACAAACCCAGCTCCCTCAGCCTGTCTGCCAAGGGAGGTGCTCCAGCATCTTGATCATCTTCATGGCCTCCTCCAAACCCTCTCCAATAGCTCAAACATGGATGGATGTGGAGTTTCTGTCAGTCCTACTATGCTTGAACTACAATATGCAATACCAAGGACCTGACCTAGCAGCTCAGGATTCATGAAATCTGCTTCCAAGAGAGGTTAAACTCAGGAACGTGAAGCAATCTGAAGTTCCTCATGTATTATGAATGCTCCCATGTTTCTGCTCTTTCCTGTATGCATGCATGCAGTCTTTGGGGTGATACATGCACCACCGCTCCCACCCTATACTCAAGTTTCAAGGAAGACGGAATCCAGATAGGAACTGCAGCATACCTCCTCCCAGTCAGTCCCTGCATCTCCCTTCTCCTTGGTGTGTACCTCCACATGTTTTCAGATCCTCTAGAGACAGCAAGACCTGCATGCTGGGAGTAAGTCACAGCCAGAGGTCAGGAAAGGCACATGGACACCCAGCAGTGCTGCTGCCCCAGACAAGTACCCTCCTAAATGACTCACGGAGGCATGTCACAAACTCTGCCCGAACTGAAGCTGGTTAATCCACAAAGGTTATTCCTTCCCCTCAAGGTGCTACTAATGCTCTCACTGACAACTAGGGATATTTCTGCTGTTTTTCGGATTTGATGTAAAGATCAGTAACACAGAAATCTCAGGTCATTAAAGATCCTCAAACAGCTCTGTAAGACTAGAGGCATTAGCTTCGCTGTCTCTGAATCCCGCACTAGATTATTTTTTTACATTTCCCTTCCTGTAATGTATTAAATACTGTTGCTGATTTTAGGCTGGAAATGGCTCTGGGGTAAGAAATCCCAGTGTATATTTTATATATTAACTTGTTAGGTAAGATCATTATTATTTTATCATACAAAGCAGAGCTGAAATTTCACTATCACATCAGTCTCTGTTTACCTACCAACTTGCTCACATCATATGTTGCTAAATGATTAAATAGCTTTCTGACTTAAACCTCTAAAATTATTTTCTGAAGAAAAGTGGAGAACATTAACTTCTACTGCTTCATGCTGCAGGCAGTGCTCATTCTGCAGACCTTCTGCAGATACTGTTACTGCTGGCCTTTTTATTAGCAATGTTGTACAAAATGTTTTAAGTAATACAGACCGTATCTTCAGAAACTTACGTTCCTCTCCCACTCTAAACTTTGCTTGTTTTATTTGTTGCTTAGATATCAGTTCTAGTCTTCCTCTGCAATATCTGCCACGTTGCCTTAGCCCTTCCTGGCCAACAAGAGGCTGTCTCCCAGCCTCACCAATCTCCATGGGACTCGGTTACACCCACTGCAGCCCAAACTTTGCAACAATTCTAATGTTATGTGATTTTGAGACCCTCAAGTAAGAATACCAAAGTCAGGCCATACAAAATATCTAGTATCCTAGATATAAACAGCATCCCATCCCCACTACCTGCAAATTAAGTGGGTTTAACTATTGTTAGCATTACTGCACTCGATCTATTTTTTGTTAATGATCATTGCATTGAGTTCAGACTTCTACAGTTTCAGAGACAGAGGAAAATGAAATAGTACATTTTAAGGGCACAAATAAAGTTCCAAGATTCACTTGAGAAAGTATGAAGGCAGCAGCATTCAAAAACTGGCTTGATAAATTAATAGGAAACTTCTTCATACAGGGAGAGGAAAAGAAGAGCTAGGAGAGGAAGAGTCATTGCTGTCATCCAGCAGCCTGCTCGCTTCATCTGGTTTTTTTCAGATAATTTAGTCAGAGCAGGACCGAAATCTCTCAATGAAAATTTCAGAAGTTCTACTGAAAATACCCCCAAGTATCTCACTGCACCAGAGTTAAATTAACTTCACCTCCCTGGCACAGTGGAGTTATGTTTGTCCTGTGATAGTTACTCCGAGCCCAAAGCCTCGGAGCAACTATCACAGTCCATGAGGTGCTATCAAGACAGAGGAAAGACAAATCCAGGCAGTGCCGGCAGATCCATGAGCATACAGATTCATACTCCAGTTTAGAGCTGAGTGAAGCTTGAGAGTTTGCCAAGCAAAGGATCTTCCTTTGAGTAAGTGCCACCAATACTATATACATTTATATTAACCGCTAGAAAGAATCCTCTCCCACATGTGCCAAAATAAAACTTCCATAACCTTTAAACGGCTGTTTAAAAATCCTTCTCTGCTTAATGTATCTGGGTCATAGTATATTTAATAATTTAACTATAAATTAATAAATCCATTTAGGAAACCCCAAACCTTCAATTCCTGTATAATCCAGAAAACAGAAGGTGAAGTTAATCCAACTAGAAATTTCTAGTATGTGTGATATTTCATTGATACATTTTAAAACACACTTGAATATTGAAAGTAATTTTAATTTAGCTTAAGGGAATAATGCATAAAAACAAAGATTAGCAGAGTGGAGCTAAACTAATATAGAAAATCAATTATTGCTTTGCAAAACAGAAGGGAAAATTTGTTTATGGTCTTCAATGAAAACTAGTCAGAAACAATGCTCAGAGGCTCACTGTGTTTTCTGAAAGGATTAAAAATAATAATAATAAATACAATGGTTCTGATCCCATATAAATCACTAAACATGGTTAGAAACTCACAGAATGTGACCATAAACACTGTCACAAACTGCAAATGCTTAGGGAAAAAAAACTACAATCCTTTCTTATAAAGAATATCTGGACCTTTTATGGCAGTAAGCTCCCTGTGTGGTGGGGCTTGTGAGCCAAAATATATCAATCTCCAATTTGGATGTTTCATGTGGGGCGGACATGGGACCCACTGCTAAGCGATTAGACATATCAGACACCATCCTCATTAGAAGTCCCACTCAAAAATGTTCTGCTGCACATGACTCTGCATGTCATGGGCTCATGGGGAAGGGAGGATACTTTCCCACACCATGATTAGAGAAATGGTAATCATGACATTTGGGGCACGAGCCTTGATGGCACAAACCTTCTGAGCTTCACGCTGCCAGTTTCCAAAGCATCATCCCACAGCCTGCCCTCAGTTAAAAGTGTCTCCTGGATTCACACTGGAGTCGGCGCTGTTACACTCTGCTGTGATGTGCCAGGTGTTGGAGAGGTGTTCAACTGACCCAATCCATGATTTGACGCACTGCTGCTGTGTAAGAACTGCTGCCAAGCACCCAGAGGCTGGAAGGCTGAGAGCTGGACGGCGTGCACCGCGCCTGTGTGCAATGCACTTCAGGAGCTTTACAAAAATCACCACGTTTTGGATGATTACCACTACGACATGTACACAGAGCAGGACTAAAAGTTTAGCAGGCTGACCTGGCTACCTGTTCTAAAAAGGAGAGAAAAAACACATCTAGAAGAGCTTAAAGATGTACACCACAGGAAAAGTCTTACAGAAGAGGAAGAAAACATAAACCAATCCTCAAAGATGAGGGAATCTCTCCTTTTGAAAGGATTCTTAGCAATCAGTCATCATTCCTAAATTCAGTCAATGGGCATGACAGGAGAAGCCCAGACTGCACCATAAGGAAATTCAGTACAACCAAACGTCTCTTTGAACTAACACCAGCGATGACAAGAAGATGGGAGGCAACGGAGCCGCACTGTAGCCCAACCTGTCAGTCTGCTGAGCACATACATACCTATTTGCTAGTTAAGCTGATCAGGATGCATACATTAGGATTTCAAGGGGATTCAGGCAGCTGTAGCTGCCAAGACTTTTCAAAACCTTCTCAGTCTCAGTCTAGTTACTGTCCAGCTCCAAGTTAGACGCTGACCACTTGCACATGGTGGGTGTCACAGTGAAATCAAGGTCCTCCCTTTTCAAAGCCAGATTCAACTGTCTCCACAGCAGTTTGCCCTTATTAGCAGCAATTAACCAGCATCTGATTAGAAATACATGAGGTGTCCCCATACAGCTCTAGGATTACCACACCCTGATCAGCATACCACAAAGCCAAGCCCAGGGCTCTTAGAACAGCTCTTTTGCATATGGTCATTTAATACTGAGGTCAGTTTGTAATATAAACCTTCTAAACACCTGGGGTATCCAGCAAAATTCCCACTACCTTCAATAAACCAGGAATTAAAAGAATATTAGGTGCCATTTGCAGTGATGCACTGTTTCATTCATGAGTTGGTAACAGCAGCAAAGTCTCATGTAAATTCACCAGTCTGAATATTCTGTCAAATTGTGAGTGATGCATCATACAGACCTTGTGATCTGTATTCTGTTTTCTGGAATATTTTTAAATCAAATTTGCATCAACTGTGATCTTTTGATTCATGACCTTTCTTTTTACCTGCATGGGAAGGCATCACAGATTCCAAGTAATTTTTAAAACCTCAGTTGTTTATTCTCTTCACTAAGGTAAACAGTGACATCAAATTCATTACTTAATCAATTTCTAAGGGAAAAAAAAAAGAACACCAGTCATGTTCTTCTGAGCTGGCAGTGGGCAAAGTTTTGGTCTTGGTTTTAATTAGTGATGTATAAGGGGGAACATTAACAGCAGTATGAGTAAGGACACTACTGAAGGAGTATGAGCGAAGAGGCATGTAACACATCTATTTCTTGATGAGTCACAATTACTCTAATTTACTTATTTACCTTATCATTACTGGCCATTTTAATTTCATCACTAATTCCACATTAAAAGAAGGTAGTCGGTCCCCAAAAAAGGTTTCACCCAGCAAATCCATGTCCACAGCACTACCATCTTCTTCAAATTAACACCTTTTTTAAACAAAAGGAAATTACATTCAGCTCTTGCAGAAGACAAGCTATCCACACTTCCCACACAGTTTGAGAACACATCCACATGACTACCAATACACAGTTTTTCTGCTACTCCACCTCCTTGGGGTTCTTGTACCCAATCTCCCATTTCATCCCTAGTGCCAAAGCTTGCACTTCTTTTTTGTTTTGTTTTGTTTTAAATACTGACAAACATTTCTTTAGACATATGAGGTTGGAGGGACACACAATAGAGCTGTGCTGTCAATTGTGCTAATGGTATGAAAAAGTGTAGTTGTATAGGAATGGGTATAGAAAATAAACCCAGACTTCAATTAGTCATCTTCATGTTATATTCCATAATTTCTATTTCATTAAAAATAGCATACTTGATTATGCATTTAAGGTGTCACTGCTAAACAAACAATTAATGTGCTGCAAGTTAAAAATGTTGATCCATTCCAGAAAAAAATGCATGTAATTTAATTATCACTAAGCTTTTTGTCCACATTTAATTATCAAAACTTACATTTAAATACTGCTTATCAACTCAAATCCTTTAAGCCTCTGTGTGACCATCTACCCTCACAAGTATGTGTGCAAACACATATGTGAAACTCACTTTACACAATTTAAAATTGAAGCCTTTGCTAAGTCATTGCCTTACACTGCCTCGCAGTTTGAAGTATGAAAGCAAGTTATAAAGAATTTGATGAATAAAGTTTAACTGCCAAACTTTTCTTTTGCTCATGCCTGCAGAGATGGAAAGTCTAAACACAGCTCGATGACGTCAACCCACCATGCCAAGTCACCTTTATTTGGGGATACTGATAGCTGGCAGGTATTTTTCAAGTAGCCAGTTATTATAATCTCCAGCTTCTACAGTGGCTAATGCTGCTGGGAGGGTGTTTGACAAAGAATGTACTTGTTATTAACATTTACATTGAGAAGTATGCCATATATACCCCACACATTTCTTAATCACTACTCCACCTTCCTCACACAAATTTAACAAATGACTTATATTTACATGGAAATCTTCCAGTTTTATAAAATTAGGTCTCACAGTGAATTGGCTTTCAATTTCTCAGTAGCTACCGAAGAATGATCCACAAATATACCCTTTTCTTAAGAATGAGTATAAATAAACCTATAGAAATATTGCTATGGGTCAAGCAAAAGAGATTATGAAGTATTTTCACAGGAAATCACTGGGGAACAGCTGTCAGAAGGAAGCTCACTGTTGAATTAGTAAGCGTATGCAGCAAATACAAAAGTGGCTAACAGCTAAACCCAACAAAACCTGCAAGCCTTTACCAAACAAATATGGTTCAAAGCACTTTGCAGAGGTAATTCTCAGGCTGTGTACCAGCTCCCACATAACCTCACTTTTTCAAACAGCTTCAGAGCATAAAACGATTTGGCAGAAAATGTCATCCACATAATACTGAGTCTGCTGCAGGGATGTGCTAGGATGGAGCATGTTGAAGATCAGCAAACCAACACCTCCCTGGCCAGGACCACATACTCTATGGTCTGAGCTGCAGGGGTAAACTAGGGCATAACTCACCAGCAGCAGACCTCAACTCTCCAAGGTAAAAATATTGTCATTCTGCTCTGCCTCACCTTTAGAACATCTATTAATTAATGTTTACCCCCTCAAAACGAGGCTGTGATGGGGGTTTTCCTCATTTCTGACACAGAGGGAAACATCAGATCATGGGATTGATTATTTTTTTTAATTAATTAACTTCTCAGGCTGAAACATCAAAATAATTTAAACCAAAATATTTAGTACTTATTCTTCACTCAGATAAAAAATAAAATTACATTTAAATACAAAAGAAAAAAACAGAACTGAACATACAGAGTATCTTTAGTTCAAAGGGAAGCATTCTTTTATAGATACTTGTAAGAAATGCAGAGGAAACTAAAAACTCAGTTTGCTGAGGCTTAGTAATAATGATGATGTTCTTTTGCCCAAGACTTGGGGGGATTAACTCAGTCACCCAGAATATCAGAGATCCAGGAATGATTTTTTTCCAGTGCCCAGTAGGAAGTAGATCCCTGAGTCTTAATCAAAGGAAAGTGTTCAAGCCACTAGGCTATAAAAGGAAATGACACCCCTCTATACTATATCTTCCACCTTTTTGCTGTCAACAAAAACATTACAACATATTTTCAGAGGATCTCAGCGAAGAGACTAGCAATCTGAAACACAGCTGCCACATTGCACAGTGCTCCCTGAAGAGATTAGGTCTAATGAAGAGACTGAAAGATAATTTTACAGGTCATTTCAAGCCAGATAGTTCAGGCTGGAGATAAAAATGATGTTATTCCAACAGCAGAAACTGTTACACTGCAGACAGGAAATAAATTATTAAACATATAATTTAACAAAGAAAAGGGCTTGAAGTACGTATTGAGCTTGATAGTGCTGAGAAACACTTGATCCACAAAAGCTAAGGAATAATGTACGCCCCAAGGCAGTTATGCACATCAGAACCCCTTTTCCCTTTTTTTCATCTGATAATTTGTGTGCTTCATTTACTTTACAACTGATATTTTAATGTACAATTGTTCTTCCTTACGTGTATTTCCTTACTTCTCTGTCACAATGCGAAACATTTCAAAGCATAAATAAGCAATATAACCAGATGTCTGACTGCATTAGTGTATTCTCACTAGCTTCACATGCTGGCAATCTGTTCTTCAGTAACATTTTTAAGCAGGAAAGTTCACATACAAGTACTTTCAAATCCCATTACAGATTGGCACTCAGTTTTGGGGTTAGACCTTAAAACGCACTTCCTCTCCTGTTTTAAACTATAAAACAAGGCTCTTTGCCAATGCAGTACCTGCACAAGGAGGGGGGAGAGCAGAATCATAGAATCATATGAGAAGTATCCACATTTCTATATTTCAGGAGACAATCTTCTGACATGCATGTCACAATGTATTTTTGGATACATTAGGGGCCAGACTTGATGACTAGATTGAAGAGGACTACTATAAAGTGTTTACTTGCATATAATTTCTAATATATCATTATTAGCTTATTAAAACGTAGCCTCATTTTTGGAAATCATTTAATGGCAAAATCTGCAGATAGCCTGAAGTGTGTTTTTCCTTCCAAAGGTTCTGAATTCAAAAGAAAAGCAAGATTTTTCAAAATAAAATCCCATTTGACTTTCTATTTTGCAATGTACCACCAATAACAGCAAGACTCTTCTATCTACTTACTGCCAAAAGACTTGTGTGACCCTTGGCTGCTGAGCCCAAGGAATCTTGTTGAAGTCCTGTTTGCAACCAAGGTAGAAGCTATTTTGGACACAACACAGCTGTTCTGTAGAAAGATGGGTACTGAATTCATACTCATTCAATATGATGCATGCTATTAAGCACAAGTACCAAAACTCAAATATCTGAGTAAGTCTGTCAGGCCTCTTGCTATTTATAGTCTGTATTTCAAATATTTTTCCAATTTACAGGTAATTTGATATTTAAGTACACTATAATGTCTCAGCCTAAATGTAACCTTATCAGCACTGCTGATGACACATTAAGCAAGCTTGGTTGATCAATTATTCTGATTTTTAATGTGGCCACACTATTTTACAATTAATGAATCATCTGAAAAATCATCTGAGGGGAAATAAAAAGGCAAAGAGTGTCATTTATTAAACAGACAATTGTTTGCTGTTATAAAGGGACCACTTATCAAGGCTCTGGAGTAACAACACTGAACTAACGTAGAAGTTTGATGGATTAGGACTTCAGCTACAAATACAAGAAATAACGCTCTTAAAATGGTTATTTTAGAAGCCAGCCACTATCTTAAAATGGTTATTTTACAAGCCAGCCACTAAAACACTTAAAGGCAGTCACAAAATGACACGTGAAAAACATGTTCTACAAACAACACATGCAGCAATGTCAGCACTAGCACTAAATCACCACTTGAGAAGAACTATTCCTCCGTATCAGACTACTTTCCAAGCAACAGTCACATGCTGTATTGCACCAGTAAGCATAGTACCCTCCAGTAATGTTCAAAAGGAGTGCACGAGCTTTTTTTGGACATGAGCTGTACTCCACATTACTGTTCTGTATTAACCACCACCACACAAGATGTTCTTGGGGCATTACTGCACGTGCAAGTGATGCCTATCATTTCCAGCTGGTTTGAAAAATATACCCTTAGCAATTGGATGTACCGAGAAATACTCTTAAGTGAAAAGTAAGTAGCTTTACCTAATACAGTTTAAAACACCAGCTGAGGTAATCTGGAGGCATATTTTATTGGGCTCGTGTTTAAGCACAGACATCATTTGATCTCAAGGGACACACAGCTCTATCTCAATTAAGGACTGACCCACAGACCTCAATGTTTAGACTCATAATCCAGTAGTCACCAAAAACTCATATAAGGACTTTTAAGGAAAAACATGGTACCTGACAACATGACCAGCTCCCTGAGGTGCTACATTTCTGGAGCAGTAGCTAAAGAATAAGCACTAACAAAACATGTACGGACAGAATTGATAAGTCACACACACTCAGTCCAAGTGCATTCACAGTACATGAAATATTGATTTTATATAATTTATCTGTCAAGGTGATACAGACCCTTCAGCAGAAGTGTACTTGGGATCTCCAGAGAGCTCATGATTCTGGAGATACAATGTAAGATTCATAGGATACTCTCTACCATAACAACATTGAGAAATATTGGTAATTTAAGGATTTTCAAATAAGGTAAGGTATTCTTACTGCATGTAGATGACAGATTATAAACAGTATATCCTAAGTATGGGCCATCTAATTATGCTCTTGGTCATATGAAGGCCACTAGTAAAAGTACTTCAGGCTGAAAAGACAGATCTGTAAAAACGTACCTAAAATATGATACAGGTGGAATTCAGGTTCAGAAACCTCTGCTTAGTAATCACCATGTCCTGGAGAGCCTATACTCACTGCAGTCACTCCTGCCAGCTCAGGAAGCCTGTGGAATCAGTGGTGTGCAGGCATTGCCTACAGGTGCTTGTGCAGTGTCTCCTTTCCATACCCGAAGAAAGCAGAAAAGACAGCTTTCTTGTGTAATATCCATAAAAACAAAAACAAAAACAAAAACAAAAACAAAAACAAAAACAAAAACAAAAACAAAAACAAAAACAAAAACAAAAACAAGCACTGCTCATTTAAGCACTCTCAGTAGTAGCAATTATATAAAAATTAAGGAGGGGCACATTCCTCAAATTCATACCCACCACTCAGACCAGACAGCTTTGGTCTATCCTCTCAAAAGACTGATAGAAGCACCCTTCATCAGGGTGGGATACCTGGGTCCAGGACCTATCTGTGCCACAGAAGCACTCATCTAAAGCCTTGACTTGGCATAATTTGAGATAAATTCTTGCATTTAGTGCTATCCTAGTTCTAAAAAGCAACTTGGTTAGGACATAGGCTTTCCTCATCACTACTTGGAGAAGATAAAAGGAAAAGTCTGCTCTTGTGTGCTGGACCATTAGTGCCATTAGCACTGGCTTACATTGCTGAAGTGAGAATACCAGCACCCCACAGACCTTAAAGATTTTGGTTTAGGGGATACTTTGTACGATGCTTTGCCACAGGGAGATATATCCTCTCACATATATCACTGTGTGATAGCTGCACAACCATTCTGAATAAGCACACAGAAAGGGAACTTCCAAATTGCCGTATCAGTTCAGAACTGAAGTTCACTAGTCAGAACCAATTTCTGAACTAACCATCATGGAGCTTTTCTTTGGAAAGCATTCAACTCAAGCTTTCATATATTTCAAGTTGAGGTTTAAATCCAATGTGTGATCCTGTATAGTCTTATAGTTGTGTGAGTACAGGGGAATGATACTTATAAATAGCAATCCAGCAGTGAATTCTGAAAACTCTGTTTGCTCTTAGCTGAGTTTATAAATAATCAAACACTGTGAGTGTTGCTTGTTTTGTTGCTGTTACTCCTTTCCTATATGCAGGTAGTTGACAAGTTCCTCATAGAAAAAAACATCCAAAAGTAGGAGATTACCAATAAAGCAATGAAATGTCATTTGTGCAAAAGAAAATTCACATCTCAGGGCAATCACCTAAGGTTTTAGGACTTATGTTGCGTGGCTTAATACCCATTTTCCCCCTCTGTGGGATAGCTTCTCTTCAGAGGATTAACAAGTGGTACTTAAGGGAGTCATGCTGATAACATATAACCAGAGGGACACTGTCAATAGGAAACTCAACTGACCTGGCCACTTAACACCGCCTTCCCTGGAACCTTTGTAATTCCTGCAATTTCATTCGGTTTTGGTGCAGATGCTTTTACACCATCCTTTAAATGACAAGCATCCAGTAAAATACTTACATGCAATTACAGGAGGCTACAAGGTTCTGACAGGCTGCAGTAATGACAGGATTATGCTTTTATGAACACGTCTGCAAAGCACACTCTGTGGGAGCAACTGATCGTGGGAGTTGCATTTCTGTAACTGCATTACACCCCGTGGATACTGATCGGTTGAGTAAAACCGACGTCTCCGCAGCAACCCGGAGCCACCCTTGGCCTCCCCTACAGCGGGGCAGGTACCACGGTTCGCGCCTAGGACGGAGACCTGTGGCAGGGGGTACGGGAGCGCCACTGCTGCTGCTCCTCTGTCTTCGGAGAGCGCAGCTACCCCGCTCCTCTACCGTGGTCGACGAGGAAAGGTGACCAAGCCCCGACGGCGGCTGCCCGGCTGCGGGTCCCGCCACCGGCGCTGCACCCCCACAGAGCGCGGCGGGCGGACAGCGGCACCTCCCGCGCCGGCCACAGCAGCCAGCCCCCGGCCCCCGGCACCTGTCCCGTCGCCGCCTCCGCCGCTCCAGCGGGAGTCAGCGCGGAGCCCGGCGCTCCGGCCCGTTCCGCGCCCGCGCAGGGAAGGAGGGACCCCCGGGCCCGGCCGGCGGGACTTACACGGGGTAGAAGGCGTAGGGCGGCAGGGCGCTCTCCTCGCACGGCTCCGCGTCGAGCAGCAGATAGTCCTGGCTGTCGTTCCGCCGGGTGCCGGCCGCCGGGGAACTGCTCTTCCGAGGGNCTCTCTCCTCACAGCGCCGCGGCCCCCGGCGGCGGGAGGGGAGGGGAAGGGAGGAGAGAGCAGGGCAGCGCGGCGGGCCCGCTCCCTCCACGCCCCGCCGAGGGGGTTACTATGTCAACCGGTACGGCCGCCGCCCTGGGAGCCGCCGCCCGCCGCCCCTGAGGCGAGGCGCAGCTCGGCACGGGGGCAGTAAAGTTTGCGGCGCGGCAGCGGGCGCGGGTGTGCCCGTCCGGCGGGAAGGGGCGGGCCGTAGGAGGGCAGCGGGCTCAGCTCGCCTCCCCAGGGCGGCTACGGTGCCCTCTTCGTGCCGCCCTCCGGCTCCTTCCCGGTCCCGCCAGCTCCGAGCCGGTTCTGCCCCGATCGGCCCCGCAGCAGCTGGCGGTCAGCGGCCGCCCCGGTGACGACTCCCCCACGCCGCGGTGACATCGTCTCACCTGCACGGCGCAGGTGAGACCTCTTCCGCGGAGAGGTGTACGCACCGCGCCCCAAGACATCCCGGGAACAAGAGGGGTTTCTAGCCCCGGCGGGGACAGTGCTCGCCTCCAGCCACGCCGTGTAAAACAGCCCGCGGTGGGCTTTGGAAACCCACCGTGTGCCACAGCGGGAGCGGGTCCCGGCCGTGAGCGTGTGTTGTACTCGTGTCCCTTTACAGACCCCTTCGCCTGTTCCACAGCGGAGTTTGTATCAGCTCGCGATCTCAGACAAGAGCAGTGGCAAAATATCACCTTTCTTAGTAAAAAAACCCGATAGCTCTGCAGGAATAACCCTTTAGCAAAGCTCAGGCACCTGTATTTCTCGGGTCTGCTTCACTGGTAGCACTTGGATGATATTCTTACTCATGTAGACTGCAGGAGCTTAAATATATTCAAATAATTACACCTTTTTTTCCTAAGTCACTGAAGAAATAACGCATAACCTATAGGTGTCTTTCACACTGAGCATAATACACTTACTGTTTCACAGCGGAGTATTCGTAACTAAATGTCGTAAACGCGCAATTAAAATGAGTGCATCCAAACAAAATCTTGCCCTTATCTCACAGTCCGTGTTCACATACTGCAACTATTGCCAGGGTTGGTATTTGAATCGCGGGCTCTCCACCAGCCTGTGCCAGGCCTGCGGGTCAGTGACTGCCTCTGCCGCCGAGACTGCTTCTACCTCTTCCACCGACTGAGCTGCCAGACGTATATAGAGATGCGCACTTCGTTGCAGTTACAGCAGCATTTATGTGGTCTTTCGACGAGGTTCGGAAACATTTGCAGTCAATGGCAATTGCGCAGTTGCTCAAAGTTTCTGAAATTTCTTTTGTCCTCATAGTTATGGTTCTTAAAATTAGACTCCAACGGGCTCTAGAAATCTGCATTTCTTTGCAAAATTCTACTTTCTTCTGTTAAAGAACTTTTTATTTTAAATAGGAGGTTTAGTGGCATCATTACCATGTGTATTTTATGGTTCTCATGCTAGTTCTTATTTCTGTAAACACAGGTATTATAAAGTGATGTGCAGGCTTTGCATTTGAGAAATATGCTGTGGATAATACTTCACATATTTGTCGTAAGAAAATTGTTTGCTGGTAACAGAGAGCTTTGTGATGGGGGGAACTTTTAACATGTTCCACTGCTCATGTCCATACCACTTCATTTCACTTGTCCTACCCTGTTATAAAGATGTAGTGCTTCTCTGCTTAGTCTTTTTGTATATTCCCCAAATGTTTGCAGATTTTTTTATTTCTGCATTTTATTTCAATCGTTCTATCTGATACTAGTCTGGTGTCTCAAATTCCCTCTTCTAGGTCCTTTTATTTTCTCTGTTCTTTCTTGCTCATTCTCTGGTATATTTGCTTTAAAGAAAAAACCAACCAAGACACCTCATACCATCCAACTTTAGAACAGAATAATTTCAGTTGGACGGGACCTATGAGGACCGTCTAGTCCAGCTGCCTGACTACTTCAGGGCTGACCAAAAGCTGAAGATGTTTTTAATGGCGTTGTTCAAATGCTTCTTAAACACATACTGACTTTGCTGATGGGTTTATCAGATCCTTTGATTCTAGACCCTGCCCAGTCACTTTCTTCGTTTTCTTCCGCTGCTTCTTTCAAACTTATACTTACTGTTTGAATGCCCCTAGGACTATTTTGCATCTTCCCCTGATACTTTTCAATGTCTCTCAGCTTCCAGGTGACATTTTTCATTTTCTCAGGTGCTTCCCTCCCTAGATCCCAAGCCTTCCTTGGTCTTTATTCTTATTTCAGCCTCATAAGCTCTGATATCACCCCAGGCACTCTCACTTACTCATCTCTCCCAAATCTTCCACAAGTTCTGAAGCCACTCTCCTAAGTTGTGGTGATGATTCTCATGGCTTCTTTCAGATCATATTGCAACAGTGGCACTAATGAAAAGTGAAATAAAACAACATGTTGTTTTTATTTGTGTGTGCTGCAGAACTGATACACTATGCCATGAGAATATCAACCAACTTCAGCAGGGAAGCCTCCATCAGTGATTTGCATGTCTGATAGCTCTGAACCATGGCAGCAATGTGAACTCTTTCAGTTCTTGGTAGTGTAAGTACAAGTGTTTCCATTATTTCAAATTAACAGCATGGAATGGTCATGGTCATTACTTCTGTAATTCAAGTTGGTAAATTTAGTCCTCTGCTTTTGTAACACTGGTATCAAGATGAACTATAGAAAGGAATCTTTACAAGGAGACAACTACATAGCACTGGACAATACATTTTCTCTAGAGCAGAGAAAGTACCTGTTATCTTGGGAAAAGTGAAAAAAAAACCCTACTTTTATTGTCTTTTTAAATTCACTCCTCTGATAAATAAAATATCTCTGTTTTTTTCATCCTTGCATGCTTTTCAAGTACAGATTATCTCTAGGAAACCACCTCAGTGAGGCACAGTTTTGATCTGTTTCATCAAGGACTTGCTAAGTTAAATAATTGTATAATAGGTCAAAATTTTTAGAAGCATTAGCCATATTAAGTCAGAGGAACAAAAATATTCATCATCATCCTTGAAAGAAAGATGCTGAGGTGAAGCTCTGAATCTTTACAACTTGATTTAAATAATAATAATAATAATACCAACAAAAATGATTAAGCAATTGTCAAAATATCCATCAGCTGTTTACAAAGGGGAACATCAGCTGGTTACATCAGCAGGTCATCGGATATTCCAAGAATCAGAAGATAATGGAAAACCTAGTCAAACTATGCATCTTCTTGCACTGATGCAGTTGGGCCTGAACAGTTCAGGACATAGAAATAGTGAACTGTTTTCTTCTTTGAGTAGTAGTCTAGAGATGATCTGTTCTGTAACAGTCTGACAGCTAATGAGGTTATAGAGAATTGGTTTGGATGGCAAGATGCTGGGAAGAAACAGCAAGAAGTGCTTTGCTGCAAGAGAGAGGAGAGAGAACTTTAACTGTTCTTTACACATGTAGGTTTTTCCAACAGCAAAATGAAATTCATCTATTCTTATGGCTTTGCTAATGCCTTGGTGTTTCTGTTGCAAAGAACATGTGCTATTTTTTAATTAATTTCTCATTATTGATATTTATATAGTGTTTCATTAGATATCTAAGCTGCAAATCAAATTATAATTAAATCACTGTAGGTGTTCTAGAAAACATTATCAGATCATCACTGCAGTCTTTCCCATACAGATATGTATTTTAAATCAGAGTGAATACAGAACTAGACAAAAAAGCGTTTTGTTTTCTGAGTCTTTATCTGACTTATGCACATATTAACCTTTTGTTCTTTTGAAATAAAAAAGATCTATAACTCTGATGGTACAAAAATTGCAATATTTCTCTGCTTAATATTTCCCTATGTGCACCTTTTTTATTATGTAGTCCAAAAACACATCTGTCTTCTCGGATAAAAAGTACTGCTGTATTTTAGTGTTAGAGTGTTTAGAGCTGGCTCAATTGGTTTTATTACAGCAAGTTACAATCTATTCCATCATCCGTCACTTAATCAAGTATAGTGACTGAGATATTTTTCTCAGAAAGATGAAAAACAGAAACTGAAAGCTCCTGTTCTCTATCGGGGTAAGGATGAGAGAGAGTGAACTTGCCTGATGAGTGAAAGGCTTTCCTGGTTTTGGCTGGCATAGAGATGAATTTTCTTCCTAGCAGATGCTGTAGTGCTGTGGATTGGATTTAGGATGAGAATCATGTTGATAACACACAGTGATGTTTTAATTGCTGCCCAGTAGTCAAGAACTTTTCAGTTTGTCACACTGCCCTGCCAGTGAGAAGGTGAGAGGCACCCAAGAAGTTGGGAGGGGACACAGTCAGGGCAACTGACACAGACTGGCCAAAGGGATATTCTATGCCATATGATGTCAAGCTCAGTATATACATGGGAGGAGTTGGCAAGTAGGTGACATGGCTCAGGAACTGACTGAGCATTGGATCCAGGTGGTGAGCAGCTGTGTTGTGCATCACTTCTTTTATATATAGTTGTTATTTTTATTATTACAATAATTGTTATCCACATTTTCTAAACTCTTCTTAATGAATTAGTTTTCTCAATTATTTTTTTTTCTCCAGTTCTCTCTCATCCCACTGTCAAGGGGGGCAGTAAATTGTTTTGGGGGGACTGTGTGGTTGTTATAGCTGCCTGCTGGGTTAAAGCACAACACAGGCACATTGCCTAATGCACTACTAGAAGTCACTTGGGTACCATGGCAATGAAAGCTGCAAAAGAAGCCATGCAGAATAGCACAGTATTGTGATTCAGCCTCAATGAATAACTTACATAAAGGTTATATCTATACAGCAAAATATAGGTGTAATTATATTGCTCACTTGCAGACTAATCTAAACCTGGTCTGGAACAAAAGGAAATGGCAACTTCAACCTGTACTTGTAGCCAGAAAATTTCCAAGGATTCATAGAATGATGTTTAGTTGCTTGTATTTAACCAAAGTCTCATTATGTGAGCTGGTTAAATCACAGTACCAAAGGTACTCAAGCACTGTGATGCCACAGTCACAGTTCCTGGCTCTCCGTTCTGCACTGGGAAGACTGTCAAAACATTCCCTTGCGTAAAGCAGGAAAGGGGCAAGTCACTGTAATTAATGCCACGGCTAAGTAGTGTCACTGCTGTGGGTGTGAGCACCTTTTGGAAAAAAAAAATGTGCTATACAGTGAAGAAACGTGGTTTCTTTGAGGTGTGAAGGATGTGCAACCTGACTGCTGGAATTCCTTCCTACTGCGTAGTACTGTACTCAAGGCTTACTTTTAGAAAGCCAGCAAAGGAAATCATTGCTACTTGGTAGTTTTGTTAGTTCTCTCTATAAAAAATTCTAATCACAGAAAAAATTCTACCTTTGCCTAAATGTGAATGAGGCCAGAATCATGTTGTGCCATGAAGAAGCCTTCCCTATGTCTAAAAAGTTTTCCTACTATAGTCTCTCCTGTCTATGATCCAGCTACTGTTTTACATGTAGCTCTCATACCTGTACTCCATCCTACAGAATGCTGCCAGGATACATTTATGAAACTGAAGTGCAAATTTTAATCACTGTCAGAAATTATATTTGGGCTTTATTTTCTGCGAAGGAGAGCTCAATGAGGAGGTGGGCTCAGATGGGGAGTAGATATTGGCACCCAGATGAGAGCACTAAGACTGAATCAGGGAAACAGTAGAAGCATTTTCAAAAGCTGGCTAATTTTTCTTGGCCAAGAAGCCTCTGGGATGCTTAGGGGTAGGAGATTTTGAAGGACTTTTGCACTGTCCGAGAGAGGAGAAAATAGAATGTCGGGTGAGAAGGAATTCATTTATGGATTAATTCCTACCTGGACATTTATACTCAAGACTCTGCTTTCTGGGGAGACAGGTTTCTAGGAGCATCATTATTGCTGAACTGCCAGGGATGATCCTGCCTCCATCACATATAAATATGTACACACACACGACTTACAGGATCCCACTCAGCCATTATACTATTTTTTGCTGTCAGAAATATACACTTCTTCTCTATACACTTCCACATGAGGTCTGTCATGCTACATTTGTCTTGGTTTACATGGTATAATTAATTATTTTCAATTAATTTTGAATAATATATGAAATGCACTAACACCCACCTGTACTGTATCTGCACTGTGAAAGTCAGCACAACTGAAATATTGTCATTAAATCCATTGCAGTTTCATTACACATAATTTTTTAGGTTTTGGATAAATAGTGTGTTTCCAACTCAGTAGCCTGAGGCGTACTGCTCAAAGACAAAGAACACTACTAGTCATCAAGTCCTTATTTCCATTACATCTAATAAGATACTCCTTCTGTATTGTGAGTAGGAGGGTAAGTGAAGTCAAAACTAGATAGAATTAAGTGGGAAATATCTTGCTAGTTTCCAAAAAAGTGAAAAAGTATTAACTTTCCGAAAACAGTGTATATGTAAAGGCATCTTGGACCAGACAATGGGTTTGTTGTGAAAAGCAAGAGTAATCTAAGAGAAATCAATAAAATTGCAGCATTATTAAATCAGTAGAAGTGAGACCAAAACTAGATTTTTTTTTGCCTACCTTCTGTCATTACATCAATAAATAAAATAATTTCAATAACCCTTTGTCCTTTTAATGACTAACATAAGAGCCTTTCTATATGGATTTCATGATACTATATGAACTTCTGTGTTCAACCCAAGTCATTCAAACCATCTCCACTTCCTGCCTAATTTTATCACAGGAGTAAAAAAACCTTTAACATGAATAGAGGATCTATATGCAGCACTCATCTTGAAGATTTGATATTTAGGCCTGCCAATGTATAAAGGATAAAAAAAAAAGTGTCATAAAAATTAAAAACAGTTATAGCTTTAGCTAAAAGAAGTGCTTAAAAATTCAAATAACTATTTCTAACATTTAACCTTTACTGGCAAAGAAGTGTGTTTGCACAAGTGAGTTGAGCTTAGTATGACGTGATCACACACTGCCATGTAAATGATGTGGTTCATAACAGTTGCAACACTTTATTTCCTTTTCAGTTTATTTTACATGATCAGTTTACTTTAAATGATTGAGGTTTAATAAATGCAAGTGTAGAGTCTTGCACCTGAGAAGGAACAACTGCACAGAATCACAGATCACAGAATCAGTACAGGCTGGGGGATGACCTGCTGGAGAGGAGCTCTGCAGAGAAGGACCTGGGGGTCCTGGTGAATGACAGGTTGGCCATGAGCCAATTTATAAATATTTAAAATGTGGGAGACAAAGGGAACTAGCCAACCTCTTCTCAGTGGCCTGTGGGGACAGGACAAGGGGCAATGGCCACAAGTTGGGCTACAGGAGGTTCCACACCAATGTGAGAAAGAACTTCTTCACAGTGAGGGTGACAGAGCACTGGAACAGGCTGCCCAGGGTGGTTGTGGGGTCTTCCTCTCTGGAGATATTCTAGACCCCTCTGGACACCTACCTGTGCGACCTGCTCTAGGGAACCTGCTTTGGCAGGGGAGTTGGACTCAATGATCTCTTGAGGTCCTTTACAACCCCTACAATTCTGTGATTCTCTGATCTTTATAAGTTGAAGGTATGAAACTTCTAATAATAATAAAAGAATGGTCACTTTTCTGGTGAGTAGTAGAAATTTTCAGTTAGCCCTATTGCTTTAATATTCAGGTATTAAGAGGTGACACCAGCAGCTACTCTAGTCCCCAAAACAAATATCATGCATAAGGGATATTATTCTATGGTTTGGGGAGGAGTGTTCCCCATGCTTATTAATATAAATATTAATATAATAATAAATTAAAATATCTCAGAACACTTTATCTCACAAAGATATATTTCCTGCATTATCTACAAATTATTTCTTATTTATGTGCTTATGTTTCTTTATAGTAAATCAGTTTCTACTCCAAGTTTCTTGCTATCAAAGCTCTAAAAAATAAAATAATTTAGTCTGGAATTATTTTCTATTTTGAATTTCTGTTTCTTTTTCTACAAAGTGGCAAAGATGCTGCCCATCTTATTCAGTGACTTCAGTCATAGAGCAGAAGACTGATGCTTCTTTGCATTAATTTTTTTGAGGAGATTCCATCTCCCTGTACTCAACCCTGGTGTGGCCACACATCAAGTACTGTGTGCAGTTTTGGGTGCCGCAGCATAGGAAGGACTCTGAGGTGCTGGAGAGGATGCAGAGAAGGGCAGCTAGGCTGATTAGGATTCTGGAGAACAGGTATTATGAGGGGAGGCTGAGGGAGCTGTGGTTGTTCAGCCTGGAGAAGAAGAGGCTGAGGGAGGACCTTATCATGCTCTACAGCTACCTGACAAGAGGTTGTAGCGAGGAAGGTGTTGGCCTCTTCTCCCTAATAACTAGTGACAGGACAAGAAGGACAGGAATAGGTTCAAGTTGCTGCAGGTGAGGTTCAGATTGGATGTTAGGAAGAATTTCTTCACTGAAAGAGTGGTCAGGCATAGGAACAGAGTGTCTAAGGAGGTGATGGAGTCACTGTCCCTGGAGCTGTTAAAAACGGGTAGATGTGGCGCTTTGGGAGGTGTTTTAGTGGTTATGGTAGGGTAGGTCCAATGGTTGGACTTGATGATCTTGAAGGTCTTTTTCAACCAGGATGATTCTATGATTCTATTATAAGATGCTGAGTTGTTTTTCTTGTAATTCGAAGTTCTGAGAGTGTCTGTTACAGAGAAAACATGATGCAGTATCAACTGGCATAAAGCAGAGAATGTCTTTGAAGTCAGACATGTCCTTGTATTTGTTTGTTGATGCCATACATCTGCCAATGATCACAGAGGTTTTTCCCTGCTGTGTCCTGCAGGCAGGTCTCTCTTTTAATTATTTGCAGTGTAGTTTTGCCACCCTGTCTTCTCTGTCTTCTGTGGATGATTGGCCTGTTCTGTTTTGCTTGGAAATCAGGGATAAGAGATAGGATGTGTTGCATGAAGGGATGCATCATCTAAAACAGCTCCACAGGCTTCCCTCTGTTCTGTGGTGCACTATCAGCCTTCCTATCTGAGTGACGCTGGTTCCTCTACAGTCATAGCCTCCAATATTTGGCATCCACAGATTTGTGGATACAAACAAATCCACCTGTAAGGATTTGTTTGAAACACTGAATGACAGAATGGTAAGGGATGAAGGAACCTCTGGGGATCATCTGTTTTGAGAAAAGACTCATGTCTGTAAACATACATCAGCAATTACATATAGATAAGTGTTCAAGAAAAGACAGTTACCAGCCTTCATTTGCTGTTATTATTTTCTTTTTTCTTTTTTTTTTTATGTAATTCCAGCATTCATTCATATAGAAGAAATAATATAAAACTTGGATAAGTATTCACGTCTCATAACTTTAGGAAAAGACCACAAAAACATATTTCCAGGATGAAGTTTTTTTATATATGTTATTTGTTGAATTCTATGAGCTAAATCATAAAATATAATAACATATATGGATTTGGTTTCCTTGGAGTCATCACGGCTGTTTGGAATATTTTTCTGCTCCTGGGATGACAGATCTAGCCATCGGTGCACCTCTGTGAGGGAAATTCATCTGCCTTATTCCGTGAGCGCCAGCCATTCCTCAGACAGTGTAAGTGGTAGTGAACGGGCACCGTAGGGCTGCCAGATGGTGAAAGCTCAGTCTTCATAATCAGAGAACATCTCTGTACTGACAGCTGAGCTTTTAGTTAAACGCATTATTACCAATTTTTGATAACTAAAAGGGTATTAACTCTGATTCCAGAAAGTCTTCTGGGACGCAATTCACTGGACCTTTAGAAGGAAGGAAAAAAGAGGAGCGGTGTGAGGGGATGTAGATGTTTACCTTATTTTTCACTGTCTTTAGGCATCTATTATGGTCAGATGCAGAACACTAGGTTTGACAGATTGCTTGATCTTGTCAAACATGATCATTCTTGAAACATTAGATTATTATTCCCTTTAGACGTTACATTGCTGACATACTTATGCAAGATTCCTATTCTGCTATGCCATCACAGTGTCACAAGATACATTATACTGTTGTTTACTACACTATTTTAGTAATTCACAGATGTCACAGATGTCACAGGCCTCTGGTTTGATTACACCATGATGCGTTACATTTTGCTACTGCTTTTACATCATAGCACTTCAGGAATGATGGTCACTGCTTATAAAGCTTGTGAAATTTCTTTGATCCAGGCCAAAACACTTAGTTAAAAAAAATTACAATGACTCATACTCTTCTGTTACAGTGAAGGTGCTTCTGCCATTATGTATGTCCTACACTGGTATTATTGGCTCAACTAATGGACAGATTTAAGCTCATTACTTCTAGTTTTGATAGAACTGTGATGTAATAAGTAATGGCAAACCCTAATGGTTTGAGGATTTTCTCTCATAGTACTTCCAAGAAGTAAGGGCAGAGTCCATAAAATAGCCTGCATGTTAACATAGACTTATCATTTCCACTGAAGGATACAAGACGCATCTTTTCAACTGGATCACCCTGTTGTGGAGTCAGGAAGTTTGCTTTGAGAAATTTGCTATTTGTTTTGTGAAATTCTGATAGTATAGAAGGATTTTCACCATAACATGGAAATTTAAGGTACATACAAAATTGTTGCAGTCCATGGAAAATTATAAGAAATATATCACTGAACACAGCATCATATAGGTAAAACTGATTTCAATCTATAGAAGTAAAAATATGAAACATATCATGACACATCTGTAGTTTCTCTAAAGAAAACTTTCCTCCTGATTGGCTGAACAAAGTGCATTGCGGTGTTCATCCGCCTAATCATTTATCAAATCATCTGCAGTATCAGGGAAGTGATACTGGCTGGATATAGAAGAAGGAAATCATGTTTGGAGGCAAATTTACTTCATCCTTGGGCTTCTAGGAATATCAAATGGGTGGAAAGTCATTGTCATATTTAGATATTTACCACATAGTCATCTAGGTATTTATACTCCTTCTATAGATAAATTCAGTCCATTCAGGTTAAGAATAACTGCATGCCACTGACAGAAATCTCCTTCCACCAATCTTCAGGGAAGAATGATTGCCTAGATGATTACTTCAGAGGTAGATGTTTTTAGACTGAAAATGTCTAAAAGCTAAGCAAAATAAATTCTGCTCCATAGTTCAGCATTCACCTATTACCTTTTATGCCCCCACACAATAGTCATTGCATAAAACTTAAATTAAGCCGCAGCAAATGATAAATGTATGTCCTGTGAAGTCATGACACACAAAACTATTAAACATGTAAAACTGGAATATTTGTCTCCAGAGTCCCTTTTTCAAATGTCAGTGGTTAGATATCTGTGTTTCATGCCATGGTCACTTAAAGCTCAAAAGGAAGCAAAAAAAAAAAAAAATTCTGGTACTTCATAGAATCACAGAATGTCAGGAGTTGGAAGGGACCTCAGAAGATCGTCTAGTCTAACCCCTGCCTGAGCAGGATCACCTAGATTAAATCACACAGGAACATGTCCAGATTGTTCTTGGATGTCCCCTGAGAAGGAGACTCCAGCTCTCCAGCCTGTCTAAACCCTGTTGAATGGCAGCACAACCTTCTGGTGTGTCAGCCAACCCTTACAGCTTTGTGTCATCAGCAAACCTGCTGACTGTGCACCTATTCTCTCATCCACGTCATCAGTGAAGACATTAAACAATACTGGTCCCAGTAGCAACCCTTGAGGGACTCCACTAGTTACAGGCCTCCAGCCAGACTCTGTCCCATTGATCACAACTCTCTGGCTTCTTCCCTTCAACCAGCTCTCAATCCACCTCACTACTCTCCCCTCCAGGCCACACTTCCTCAGTTTGCCCACCAGGATGCTGTGAGAGAGAGTGTCAAATGCCTTACTGAGGTCAAGGTAGACCACATTTACTAAAAACTTTTTTTTTTAATGTAAAATTAATCTGCTAAAGGAATGGGATGAGGTGAGGGCAGAAGGACAGACATGGCAGCTCTAGGGAATACTATTTTTTCCCGATGTCTTTCATTTGTAGAGATAATTAATAAAATTTGTTTGGATATATTTTTGTTCCTTCTTTGCAAAATGTCCTCATGGTTGATGTATTTGTAAATAATGCTAGTGAAGAAATAAAATGTGAAAATGAATGCATTGGATTGTCATTCTCATTTCCTTTTCAATAAATATGCAGGGATCTTCTTTTATCCCCTGAGCCCAGATGTACCACATGTAATGAGATTCTGCAAAGTATCAATATGCACAAACACCACAAAAGGAATCTGGGATATTCAGTTCATTCCTGACAAGTAGGATTAATGAGGAATGGATAAATATGTATGTAAAAAAGCAAAATTGGTTTGAAATTGAAGTCTTATGGACATGATCAATGCTTAAAAGAATACTGATGTTCAATACAGTGAAGAAATCCTCCCAGAGAAACAATAAATCAGTAAATTAACAAAGCAGGCCTCCTGAGAGACAAGCTAAAGTTATTCACTCACTATTTCCAGGTGAAGTTTAACAGATTTTTGATTGTTTAGTCAGCAGGTCTCTGCGTTTTCTTCATCAAGCTGAAGTTGCAAGACAAGTTGCTGTCGCAAAACATCTTGTTCCAGACTTCACAGTTCTGATTCTCGCCCGTCTTCTGATTCCTCAGTGCTTAAGAAAACAGACTGAGAAAAATACATTATCTGTATGTAAACTACAGCAGCGATCTACTGCACACAGCTCAGTTCTGATATGTTTTTACTGAGTTCCATTTCACTGGCACCCAAAGGGAATGTATTTGCAATAAAAAGTATGTAACTGTCCTGCTCTGACTCTGCAAATTCCGTGCCACCTATATGCAGCCACAGTCATATGATATATTTTTAATTCTGTCTGGGTCTTTCATCTTGGATTAATTTCCTCTTTTGGATTAGAAAAATCCTGCTCCTTTATATACGTAGATGAACCACTGTATTTTTAATTCTATGTGGTGTCTTTGAAAATATGTCTAACAGAATATTCTGCTGGCATCCACAAGTTCATTTTGCTAAGTCTTTTTTAGCTGACAAAATATGTATAAAAAAGACAAAACCAAAACTTACCTGAAAAAAAATAGTACACAAAAAACTATCCAACTTGTGTCAAACAGGCAGCACCTCTAGTTTTACTTCATATTATTTAATAACAATAATAAATTCCTACAAATAGGGATGCATTAGTTCTGTCAAAGCAATTTGTGTCCCTAGTAAACAATTTGAAGAAAGATTCAGAAAGAAAGAATATTGAAGACTTAAAAAATAAAGGCTGAATCTTATCCAAGATACACAAGCTTATCTGCATAATTTAAATTATATACTGACTAAAGCTGATGAAACTTTCCACACCAAACTTCTTTCTCTATGTTCAGAAGATCCTGTGTCTCCAAAATGGTCACTTGTTACTTGACAGCGTGTTTGTTGTGGGTTGTTTTGTTTTGTTTTGTTTTGTTTTGTTTTGTTTTTGTTTTCTTTTGTTTTCTTTTCTTTTGGAAAGCAACTAAATCCCCAACTGAAAAGCAACCATTCTTGATTGTTTCAAAATGTATATCCTTGATTTTTATTTTTCTTTGGTGAGTGGTTTGTTTTTTTTCACTTTTAGTAATTACATTTGAAAATTTCAAATCAGAATGGAGTACTTCAAGTGCTCTCAGAGTGAAATAGTTCAGGGACCCATATAAACCTGATATTTTCCCCATGAATTAAGCACTGGAACATTTTAATCTCTTCAGACAGTGACAGTTTGAATTGCTGATAAAGAAACAAAGTAATGGTTGTCACTCTCCTTAGGTAGTCAAATTCTGATCCCACTGGAATAGATGGAAATCGTACCACCAATGGACTACAACAGAATCAAAAGTTTATCCTGAGTAAAATCGGATTGGGAAAAAAAACCACTTTAAACAAATCTCAGCTGTCTGGATGAACTACATCAGCATCTTTGAGTTAAGAGTTCATAATAATACCAAAAAGTCTCTCAGAATTACAAGGCAGCCCACTGGAATTCCATTTTATCGTTTTCAGAGAGACTTGCTTTCTGGGAATTGTTGAAAATTACTTTTTAAATTATCATTGCATGAATTATTTGTGCTTGCAACATTGTAGTCTGTAGAATCATGAAAGTTCAATGGATGTTTACAGAACCATGAGCTATAAATCCAGCCACCATATTCCAGAGCACCTAATGGGTTGCTATATCATGACATTTTACACCTGGTAATACTTGGATGCTTGCAGGAGTTTTTTAGGTCTATGTAGGCAACCTTGCCTGCTGTGGTGGCACTATGTACATGCTTACAGCTAACTATATGATCTTTCCAGGACTGAAGGTCTTTGGAATTGCTCTCCAAATCCCATATTTAATAATGGGCTGTATGTATTTTCTGTGCTAGGATATAGTAGGTACAAGTTTATAAGTCATTTCAGCTGTGACACTTTTCTGAGTCTATATAGTTCCATTGGAAAAGAACACAAGTTATAAGTCTGTGAATAGGAAATCTTCGCAAAAGTGAGTCCTCAGATTCTGTCCCCTTTTCCTTGGTTTGATTTGGTTTTTCGTTTTGGTTTGGTTTGGTTTTTTTCTTCTTTTTCTGAAACACCGGGTTTTCTAAGAAGTTCTAAGAAGTTCTAATGCTGCCAAGACCACAATAGCATTCTTAAGAAGATTTTTCAGGCTACAGTTTGCTTCCAAATTTGTTTTCACTGGAGATAATAGATTGTCTTTACTTAATTGACTTAACTGATTAATAAAGTCTTGGATAAACTCCCATGGTACTGCTTTCTCAACCACAAGACAACTGTTATTTCTCTCTGAGCAAAGTGTTGCATATTGAAAATGGGTATTTAGAAACTTGAGTCTTTAAGAATCTTCTGTCTTCTTCACTCATCTCTTGGGATCATGTTATTTGCATGATGGTTCTCACAGAAGAAAAAACTTCTAGTCCACTGGGTTGCAAAGGCAGACTTCAAAATAAGAATTCACTTCGTATTCCACTTGGGTTTAATGTTACAAATAATTTTCAGGTTTTAATGTTAAAATGAATTTTGACTTCAAGCAGAGCAGGAATTGGTTCCAGTTACAGGGGCAATAAATACCACAGGCCTTGGGTTTGAAGACAACTCTGGGAAATTCCCTCTGTGTCTGTGTGTGTGTCCTCTGTTCTTAAACACTGATGCTGTAATGAAAAGACCTTTTGAGTCCTTTCAACAGTACTCCAGGAGAAGCTCTTTTTCACATATGTTAAAATTAACAGTAAATTCCATTCAGTTTTGAAGTGTTGTGTTCAAAGTGGAAATACTTCTTCAAAACCATATTTTGCAACTGACATGAGCTGAGATTCTCTTTTAGCAGGTTATGTGATTTAAATCGGAAGAGCTGGATCTCCAGTTGTGAAATTGAGAAGTCTTAAGCTTGGTCTTTGACAGTCAAAATAGATTTAGGAAATCTATATGCTTTGTCAGTACTCAATACAATTATACAGCTATGTTTAAAGTTGTGCATTAAGCAATGCCATTCTGCTGAGAGCAGGTAGTAGATGGCTGCTCAAGGAGAAAAGAAAGTATAAATTTCCAAACACAGAACTATTGCTCCATTGCATAGGATGCAAGTGGGAAATATAAGAACATTGCACAATGTAATATTGTGTTTGTGATGCTTTATGTTTCAACTAGGTAGTCCCCAATTCCCATGTTCCAAATCTTACTCTTCACAACATTAGTAAATATTTTTTCCTAGACTCTTGACTTTCTTCCTGATTAAAACAGATCTGTAGTAATATAGTCCAGAACTACTTCCTAGAGGCGCTGAGAGGGTAGCAGCCTCCACTGGCCGGTGTCACTAATGTTCTTGTGCCACGGCTGTGAGGCTGCCCACCCTCCCCCAGTGTCTTGTCTTCTCTTGAGTAACTGAGAGCAAAATCAGAGAATCACAGAATCACAGAATATTAGGAGCTGGAAGAGACCTCGAAAGACCATCCAGTCCAACCCTCCTGTCTGAGCAGGATCATCTAGAGCAGATCACACAGGAACGTGTCCAGATTGGTCTTGAATGTCTCCAAAGAAGGAAACTCCACAACCTCTCTGGGCAGCCTGTTCCAGTAATCAGTCACCCTCACAGTGAAAAAGTTTCTCCTTACATTAAGATGGAACTTTCTATGTTCCAGTTTGCAACCATTTTCGCTTGTTCTATCACTGGCCATTACTGAGAAGAGCCTGACTCCATCCTCCTAACACTCACCTTTAACATCTTTGTAAACATTAATGCGGTCACCCCTCAGTCTCCTCTTCTCCAAGCTGAAGAGACCCAGCTCCCTCAGCCTTTCCCCATAAGGAAGATGTTCCACACCCTTAGTCATCTTGGTGGCCCTGCGCTGGACTCTCTCAAGGAGTTCTATGTCCTTCTGGAACTGAGGGGCCCAGAACTGGACACAATACTCCAGGTGCGATCTAACCAGGGCAGAGTAGAGGGGGAGGAGGACCTCCCACCCCCCTTCTAATACACCCCAGGATGCCATTGGCCTTCTTGGCCACAATTTACCCATCCTAGAAAATAGATGCAACTTACACAAGTCATAAGCAGCAGAAGTCCAAAACTAGTTTATCCCTGAGCCAAGGAATGAGCCGAGCTGTTTCTACTATGGAATATTTCTATGGTTATTATTGCTCTGTGAATGCACTTTTAGTTGCTTTCTGTTTTCTAACAGCTTTCTGAACAACCCTAATAGCACAGGTGTAACAGCTTTGGTCCTGACTCTGCCTGGATACTCACAAAAACTGCTAAACTTGCATTTCTAGCTGACACACTTTCTTTGTGTTTCTGGGATGTTCGTGTGCCTGGAGTCCCCGCTCACAGCCTATCTGCTATGGGTCTCAGTGACAAGGACAGGTACCTGATGGTGTGGTAGTAGCTTAAAGATATTCTCAGGGACAGGTAGTAGCTAATCTTCACACTGAAGATTTCTAATGCAGCTATTGATTTTATTTTTTTTAATACCATAAGACCTGGTGAAAAAACATTATATAATTTGTTACCTCTCTGGTCTCAGCACTGAAAATTATTCTTTGGCATCTGGTTACATGTCCAAATCTCTTGCCTATAGCTGGAGGGTTTTGGGTTTTTTTCTCCAAATGTAATTAGTTTGAGTGTTTGCTCATATTTGCCTTGCAACCAGCAACCCGCACTATCTTGCAGAAAGTATTTCATATCACAGAAAACCAACTGAGCCTCTTTTCATACCTTTTAAGTGATCAAGGTCATCAGTTGACCAAAGTCCTTTCTGGGTGATTCAGCATACTGTCCTATTCCTTACATACTGGTCAATATTCTTGATCTTCATTTGGAAATATATTGTATTTTTGGATAACTGTATCCAATTTGCAGTAGGTTTGAATTGGCTGCTCACTACCTCACCCATGCCTACCGCATCTCAGGCCATTTCCTCACTTTCTCTAAGGACAAGTTGATAAAAGGAACTGTTAAAAATTGGTTGTGCAACACGAAAGGAAATTTTTTTGTGAAAAAAAACGGAGAGGTCTCCCAATGAAATCCAATTAGATTTTTTTTTTATTGGAAAGTAGATTTTTTAAAATGAAATAAACAGAACAAAAATATGAAATAATATGTGAAAGAGTCAAACACAAGTGCTTGTTCAAGCATTAACAGAGAGAGAAATTAATATGATACTTGTGGGATTTGGATGACACATGTCAAGAATTCTCTTCTGTATCTTGTCTCCCTCCCAGTTAAATATGTCTTGGACAGACTTTCAGAAATAGTGAACTCAGATATTCCAGAAGCAATTTGAAGATTTATGTTTTCATTTTGGAGCCCAAGCAAACTGAAGGTGGGATATATTTCTGTGCGTAGACAAATGCATGAAAACATCCATGGCTCCTAAGGAACATGTGCAGATCAGACATTGCTCTGATGACAGAGTAGTAAAGGACTACTGGCACTAGTTTGAAGTTATTCAGTTCAGGTACAAATAATGGTACAGTCACAGGATTATTTCCCTTGTGGATTGGCTTCTGAAGCTGTATATTAGATGCTTTTGAAAATTTTACCTTAAGTGAAATTTCCTAAATTCCCATCGGGAATTGAAACTTCCACATGGAAAACCTTCTCTTGTAGCAGTTCCTCTTGAAGTGAAGGGTTGAGTGGAACAGGCGTATGGCAGCTCTCCAAGCTATTTTGGTGGCAGTGGTTTTCATATGATTCATTTGAACAGCAACATTTTCTGCCTTGTGACTGCAAATAATGCACACATCTGAAGAGTGACAAGTTGTGACAAGGCTAGTGACAGGTTAATTTGAAGGAGAAAAAGTTCATCTCTAAAACACTAATATAGTGTTATAATATATAATATAGTTCAAGTGCAGTAATTGTCTGGGATTCTGACTGCCATATTTATCCTTCTTTTTAGTGGGATGCACAGGATCTCATTTACCACCGTAGCAACAGAGGGATTACAAAGCCTTCATTCAGGACGTTTATGGAAAGGAATCCCATTCACATCTTCAGTCCTTCTGAAGCCATTTATTTGTACTTCCCAAAAGGCATTCACTAACAGATAAAACAGAGTCTTCTGTGTGGAACACCATCTTGGGACCTTTTGGCACCTGACTTGGGAACAGTTCCCAAACCTGCCATTAATTGCTGTGTGATGTTAAATCATTTTGTTTCTCTATGCCTTAAATTCACCATCTGTATAACACAGATAACACTCTCAGGCATGCCAAAAATAAAACTGAAAAAGAGCTAGATACTTTTTTTTTGTTTCATCTTATTCAAGGAAATAAAAGAGATACCAAAATTTTTCTGAATAAGACCTCTTAATAATTTAAAGTGTTCGTTCTTTCACTGTATCGTTTTGGCAGAAACCACTGGCAGTTCTGAGGCTGTGACAAAGGCTTAGAAGTGATGATGGTTTTTCATACCATGATACTATCTCCCAGGAATATTGACTGTTTTTACTAGGCTTTTAGATTCTACTTCTGGTGTTCAGTAGAGACTGAAGGCGTTCAGCAACCCTAATTAAGTGAGTTCATGATATATGGTATTTAAATAAGGCAGTCTATGTTCCTGATTAATCATCCATTAGCAGTAAGTCACCATTATGAAATCTGTTTCTGAAGATATTGAAACACAGCATTAAGCAGCTATTATTCACTCCTTCCTCAATATTTTATTGGTCTGTTCCATGCTTTTATGACACTTACTTAGTGCTGCATCACAGTTTATGTACACACATTAAAACTGTCATATTTAAAAGCTTAATTCTTAATTATTATTAAGATATTAGAAGAACAGCCTGTCCAAACCCTTATTTCTCTTTGAAATCCTTAGATCTGAGAAATTTTAATACTGTTGTTTCTCTTCTCTTAATCATCAAACCCTAAACAAAAGACATTGATTTTTCACCTAAAACTTCTTCAGCTTCTTCAAAATCTTCCCAGAGTGCTCCAGTGTGGTGCTCAAGATATTTTCTCCTAAACGTTTCCTATGAGATTTTGATCTAACTGAAAGCCAAGAAAAATTCTCAGGGCTTGTCACAGAGAATCATAGAATTTTAAGGCTGGAAATGACCGCTAAGATCATCTGGTCCAACCATTAGCCCACCGCCACCAAGTCTACCCTTAGACCATGTCCTCAAGCACTGCATCTACCTGTCTTTTAAACACCTCAAGAGATGGGGACTCAACCACCTCCCTGGGTAGACTGTTCCAGTGCTTTATGACTCTCTCAGTAAAGAAGTTCTTCCTAATATCTAACCTAAATTTTCCCTGGCGCAACTTGAGGCCATTACCTTGAGTTCTGTCACTTGTTACTGGGGAGAAGAGACCAACCCCCACCTCACTGCAACCTCCTTTGAGGTAGTTGTAGAGAGCAATAAGGTGTCCCCTCAGTCTCCTCTTTTCCAAACTAACCAACCCCAGCTCCCTCAGCCGCTCCTCGTAGGGCCTGTTCTCCAGACCCTTCACCATCCTCATTCACAGGACTAAATACTTCCTGTCTAACACACAACATGTTTTGTTATGCATGACTTTATATTGCTAAATCTAAATAACTCAACCATCTGTGATAAATAAATTAATTCTGAGGAATTAGCATTTTAGAGATGCCATGTATAAAAAAAAAATCACGACTAGTCCACTCTTATGTTCAGCTTCCACCAGATACAATTACTCCCTTAATTTTATATCCATACTTTTCTATTTTACAGTCCCATTCACACACAATTCAAATAACAAAACTGACCAAAGTCCCACAATCCCTGATTTGATATGTGACAAAAAACACTACTGCTGTATTTCCCTCTTCTTCTATAAGATCAAATATGTATTTTTTCTTCCATGACAACACTTGCAAATCACTTCAGCTAAGGACTTTAATTACTATGTGAGCACTAATTTAATAATGAATCTTTGAGGAAACTTTGGAAGACACGAATGAATTATGAATAAATATGATGAATGAGGTGGGTGCCTTGGTGACTGAGGACAGTAAGAAGGCAGAGTTACTGAATGCCTTCTCTGCCTCTGTCTATGCTGTTGGAGAGTGTTTGCAGGAGCCACAGATGTCAGAAGTCCGAGAGGAAGTCAGGATAAATGAGGAGTCTGCCTCGGTTGATAAGGTCTGGGTCAGGGACCAGTTAAGTTGTCTGGACATCCATAAATCCATGGGTCCTGTAGGGATGCACCCGAGTGTGCTGAGGGAGCTGGCAGGAGTCATTGCTAGGCCACTGTCCATCTTTGAGAAGTCCTGGGAAATGGGAGAGGTGCCTGAAGATTGGAAGAAAGCAAATGTCACTCCAGTCTTCAAAAAGGGCAAGAAGGAGGAACATGGTAACTACAGACTGGTCAGCCTCACTTCCATCCCGGGAAAGGTGACGGAACAACTTTTTCTGGTGCTGTCTCCAGGCACATCAATGGATAAGAGGGTTGTTAGTGGTAGTCAGCATGGTTTTACCAAGGCGAGGTCACGTTTGACTGACCTAATAGCCTTTTACAAGGATATAACCAGGTGGATGGATGATGGTAGAGCAGTGGGTGTGTTTTTTCTTG
>VXBZ01000797.1:730444-744550 GCA_013399135.1 Heliornis fulica
AAAGGCTGGAGAACTGGGCAGAGAGACATTGAATGAGATTTAACAAGGGCAAGTGTAGGGTATTGCATCTGGGGAGGAACAAGCCCAGGTACCAGTATTGGTTGGGGACTGGCCTGTTGGAGAGCAGTGCAGGTGAAAGGGACTTGGGGTCCTGGTAGACAGCAGGATGATCATGAGCCAGCAGTGTGCCTTCATAACCAAGAAGGCCATTGTCATCCTGGGGTGTATTAGAAGGGGGGGTGGTTAGTAGGTCAAGAGAAATCTTTCTCCCCCTCTATTTAACCCTGGTGAGACCATACCTGGAATAGTGTGTCCAGTTCTGGTCCCCTCAGTTCCAGAAGGACATAGAACTCCTTGAAAGGGTCCAGCGCAGGGCCACCAAGATGATGAAGGGAGTGGAACACCTTCCTTATAAGGACAGGCTGAGGGAGCTGGGTCTCTTCAGCTTGGAGAAGAGGAGACTGAGGGGTGACCTCATTAATGTTTCTAATGTTAAGAGTGAGTGTCAGGAGGATGGATCCAGGCTCTTCTCAGTGATAATCAATGATAGGACAAGGGACAATGGGTGCAAGCTGGAGCATACGAAGTCCCATGTGAGTGTAAGGAAAAACATCTTCACTGTGGGGATGACAGATCACTGGAACAGGCTGCCCAGAGAGGTTGTGGAGTCTCCTTCTCTGGAGACATTTAAGAGCTATCTGGATTCGTTTCTGTGTGATTTAATCTAAGTGATCCTGCTCTGGCAGGGGGGTTGGACTGGATGATCTTTTGAGGTCCCTTCCAACTCCTGACATTCTGGGAATCAGTTTATCTGTGAATAAATGAAGACACAGAAGAATTTTGATTTTCAGAATTTCAATAGCAAATGATGAGTAGAGTGAAGAACAGCACTGTCTGCACCAAGATTCCTACTTGCCTTTACAACTCACTCAAATATTTTTTCTCTGTTTGTATTATGATTATTAATGCTTTCCCTCTCCTTTCCATTTCATGACTTACCATTGTTGTCCATGTGGTAATAAAAATCCTCAAAGGTATGAGTTTTTGTTTGAAAAGTTTTTTAAAGGCAGCAATCCTCAATTATATATACGCACATTTTTCTGGGCTTCCTGAAAGGCTAGCCTTGTCCCAGCGATAATCATGTTTGTGATAAATTCATTACAAAATATTCACATGCATCAGGCCTGATGCTCCTACAAAGACCACTCTCCACCACTTCAAGAAAGATTGTTTGAAATGAACTGCAAATATCAGTTACATCCTGCTTTGGTGTTTCCAAAGCCAGTTAGCGGGACAAATGAGACACTGACTAGGTATGAAATCAAAACATGTAGAGTGATCAGTGCCTATAGCAAGTTTGCAACCAGTACACGCAGGTACTTGTAAACACATCTTTAATTATGCTAATTAAAATAAGAAACAACACATCTCAATCTGTTTTCCCTAAATGGGAAAGATGTGACATCTATGAAAAATATAGTCATATATGTAGTGAAAATGTATTTTTAATAACATAGCAATAATTAAACAAATACATCCAAAAAAGACTGACCTAATGCTTCATAATCATTTAATCCATGGAGCCAAGAAATCTGCTACACATGCACTTTTGCTAATGAAATGCAATATGGCCCATGTGGTTAAATCTTTCTTTCCACAAGCAATCAGTGCTTTAAAATATCTGGATAAAACCAGTTATTTAAAATTACATACCTAAATTCAGGAGCCCTACTCTAGTTAGAAATTAAATTGAACCTGTTTTACCACTAAAAAAAAAATCTTAAACTGGATCACAATAATCAGGCCAAAGTCATTAAAAATTAAATCAATTACCACCCATCAGCATCTCTTGATCTTCTTAGTGTTGAGAAATACAAATTTAGCTTTGCGGAACGAGATTCCAACTGTATTAGAACCATTTTGACCTTCTGAAGTGCAGACCTCAGAATTAATTCAATTAAAATAATGAAATATTGAATTATATTCTGATGTTCATATTCTGTTTTATTCCACATTCAGATGATTGTGCAGCAGACATTCACTATACGAATACAATCCAAAGAAAAGAGAAAGGGGAACAAGCCAACATTTTGTTCTTTGCTTCGTTTTGGCCTTTCCACAGGCCTATGGAGACATATAAATCCAGCACAAATCCAGGGCTCTCTGTGTTTTGAATTCATTAATCTGCAGAGAGGCTGGAGAAAATTAATCATTTGTTCTTCACAACTAGAAACACAAGCGGGGCAGGGGGTGGGGTTGGGAGGGAGCTGAGACAAAAGAAGAAACCCAGAAGTGTTGATCCCTTTATTTGTGAAGTTATGCTTCTGAAAGTTTTCCAGGAAAATGCTACCATTCAGCTGCCAACAGGTTGGACAAGGGGCTAATAAAGAAACAGAATCACAGAATCACAGAATGATGAGGTTGGAAAAGACCATTAAGATCAAGTCCAACCTTACCTGTCCTCTCTTAAACCATATCCCTGAGCACCTCATCTAAGCACCTATCTTTCAAATACATCCAGGGATGGTGACTCAACCACCTCCCTGGGCAACCTGTTCCACATCCCAACAACTGTTTCAGTAAAGAACTTTTTCCTAACATCTAATCTGTACCTGATCCGGTGCAGCTTGAGGCCATTTCCCCTTGTCCTATCACCTGTCACTTGGCTGAAGAGACCATCACCCACCTCTCTGCAACCTCCTTTCAGGTAATTATAGGCAGCAGTAAGGTCTCCCCTCAGCCTCCTCTTCTCCAGACTAAACAACCCCAGTTCCCTCAGATGCTCCTCGTAAGGTTTGTTCTCCAGACCCTTCACCAGCCTGGTTACCCTCCTCTGGACTCCCTCCCTGTGCACGCGTGGCTTGATGGGATTCAACTGGATCATCACAGACCCTGAGGGGGAAGAAAAATCCTTAAGGAATTCATCTAAACAGAAATAGATGTTTCATTTCTCTTCTGGGCTTCCACATGAGAATAGTAAAAAACAAAAGCAGAAAAGCATCAGATTTAAACCATTACTCTTCTAAAATTTTCTTGTGGTTTTCTTGCACCAGCATATGCAGTAGTTAGCTTTTGAAAACCAAAACAGCTGATGCTTCAGGTGTGATATGCAAAACCAAAAAAAATTGACTTAGAGAAAATCTAATTTTGCCAGTTATGTCATCTGAGATTGTAAGAATTGTTTATCTAATTTCATACTAATTCACAACAGTGCTGTGCAATTAGAATTTAAAAACTGTATCTTTCTAAAGGCTGCTGCACATAGACTCTTTCAATTTTATGTTTGTCATTTTGAAGTGTTGCTATGACCAGCAGTCCTAAACACTACCAGTTCCTCAATGCTTAATAGCACTGCTTCTTTTTTTATGTTTTATTAAAGGAATTTTACGAGTTCATTTTCCTAAGAAAGAACCTTTAAAAAGTAAGTATTAAAACTTTATTAAAGTACTTCTACTTTCTCCTTTGGGTGACCTAGGAGGCAGACACTCAAGGATTAAGGTTGTTCTGTTTCCATTATTATTTCATAGCTCCTTACCTGTCCCGTACCGATTCTGTTTTTGACACTAGACTTGCACATCTCGGTTAACTGAGGCTGGATCAAGTGAATCCCAACACTAGACAGATAATAGCAAATGTTCCCTGGCTAGATAGCTGCTATCCAGTGTAAAACCACTTCTTAAAAGGGGAATCTGGCTTCCAAAAGACTTATCTGTCCTCTAATGGGATATATCTTAATGTTCCTTGTAATCTACTCCTGGTCTCTGGCAGAAAGGGCTGCACTGGGCAGAGCTGCAAATGGTCTTTACAGCATCAGGAACAGAGAACTCCCTTGCTTGGCTGATGGAGAAACTCAGCTCCATTTTTTCCAGCATACAGACTTGTGGATGATGCACCAACACAACAGCAACAACTCAAGCACTGAGTGATAAGAACACATTTGTTTCCATTGATTTTATGCATCAACTCAGCTTTCTGATGACAGAAAGTTCTGCAATGTGGCGGAGTGATTTTAGTGCTTCAACCTTTTATTGCAGAACTAAAAATCTGGAATTTAATCTTCATCATTTGTTTGTATATGTTATATTATTTTACACAAGTAAATATCTTTCAAAATTAAATGAGACTTATATATTATTATGTAGCATTTGAGACTCAGAACTATAGAATTCATATAAAACTGCTTTTGGTTTTAACTTATGTATAGTTATGTATAGCATTTGGGTGTGGGTGGTGGGGGTGGAAATGGTTTCTGGAAGTTTTGCTGATGTTGCAGATATTCCCCATGAAAAGAATAATAAAACTTGAAAAAGTTTTTAGCTATTTTTTAAAAGATCATAATTTAATGAAAAGTTAATGTGAACTCTAAGCTCTATTCTATATCCACTTTTTAAAAGGATTACAAGGAGATGTTTCTACGCATGTCAAGTATTTGTGAGATCCAGTCTATCTACAGTCTATAACCAAGAATGGAGAAAGAGCAAAGTGCCATGATTTACCCATGATTAATCACAAATGTCTCTGGCAGACCAATCCTCCCTCCTCCTGGCTGTCGTGGTGCTTTGAAAGAGCAACAGGATACACTTACATTTCAGTTAATCGTGTGATATTTTGGAAAATTCAAACACAGTATTTCCTTTTTACACAAACATTCCCAAAATGAAATGTTTCACAAGCTGACAGTGGCTTCATTACATTTGAATTTATTTTTTCTAGTACTTCTTGAAATGCTTTTTGATCTGACAATTAAAAATTCATCCCATGGATAGAAATGTGCAGGCCATAACACATGTAAAGTGAACAGAGCCTTTAAATAATGGTTTTGGCTCTAAAGGCAAAGAATTGGAACTGAGAGATATAAATCAAATTGTTGATCATGGAAATACTACAGTGAACAGTAAAACTAACAAGAATAAGAAGTGTACAAGGCTGCTTCTATGCATCACCAGCTTTGCTTGAAAACCAGACAATAAACAAACTTTTCATAGAGCAAGATGGAAGGGTGTTTCTTTGTGCATTTCATGAGGTGAATTAATGCTGTGTATACTCCTGTCCACATCATGAAGTTGCAGAGTGCAATTTCATAAAACAAAGAAAATTTATACTAAAAAATATGGTGAGCTTGAGTAAAAACCAGTGTAAATTTATTGCTATGTGCTGCTTGTTTAATGTGATTTTCCAGAGCCACAGCTCAGGAAAAAAAAAAATTCGTGATGTGTACTTCAAATTTTACCTGCATAAACTTCTGTAATTAAACTTCAACAGAGAAGCAAACACAGAATCACAGAATCACAGAATATTAGGAGCTGGAAGAGACCTCAAAAGATCATCCAGTACAACCCCCCTGCCTGAGCAGGATCATCTAGAGTAGATCACACAGGAACGTGTCCAGATTGGTCTTGAATGTCTCCAAAGAAGGAGACACCACAACCTCTCTGGGCAGCCTGTTCAGTAATCTGTCACCCTCACAGTGAAAAAGTTCCTCCTTACATTAAGAAGCAACTTTCTATCTTCAAGTTTGCAACCATTTCCCCTTGTTCTATCACTGGCCATCACTGAGGAGAGCCTGGCTCCATCCTCGTGACACTCACCCTGAACGTATTTATAAACGTTAATGAGGTCACCTCTCAGTCTCCTCCAAGCTGAAGAGATCCAGCGTCCTCAGCCTGTCCTCATAAAGAAGGTGTTCCACTCCCATCCACACAGATGACTGTGTGCTATTCCAAAAGCCAGAAAAGTGATGTAGAGTCCCATTTGGGCTACCTGTGTGGCCCAGAGTTTCATAATCTCAAAGGATTTCAGGCATTCCGTCTGCAAATCCAGAGATACGAATATTCATCTATCCTGGAAATATCATAATACTCAAATTCTGGATTATTTTCCTTGGCTTGGATTCTATAAACACAGTATGATGTAATGTTTAGAAAGGACTAAATGCAAAAGTCTTTATTCCCTGTGATGGTATGTGTGCTGTAAAATATACAAGTGACTTAAAATGTACAGCTGTATGAATAATGCCTCTGGTTTGGAGCCCAATTGAAGAAAGAAGAAAAAAAACTACCCAGCTGAAACAAAGTTGATACGAAATGGGAATATTTAGGCATTTTTTTAGACTCTTAAAAACTTCATTTCAGATTAACCCCAAATGTTTCATTCTTCCAAGAAACATGTGATTCCTGTTCAATTTAGGCAAAAACTTGGTCCTACAGTCTGCCACATCCCACCTTACTGAGAGAGGGTGAGTCAAGCTGAGAGATCTGAGAGTGCCCACCTCATGTCTCTGGCAGTTCTGAAACAGAAATATTTAACTGAAGTAGTTAAATTAGGAAAGGTAGTTAGAATTTAGGATGGGAGCAGTTCTGATAACACATACTGATGTTTTAGTTGTTGCTAAGCAGTCAAGGACTTTTCAGCTTTTCTTGATGCCTTGATATAGAGAAGGGGGATGGGGAGCAGGGCAAAGGGTGCGGGGATGCAGTTTTCCCATCTGCGAAACTGGAGGGGACACAGCCAGGACAGGTGACTCCCCTGAGGAGGAAGGAGCAGCAGAGACAACATGTGATGAGCTGACCCCATTCTCTGTCCCTGGTGCTGCTGCAGAAAGGCGGTTGAGAGTTGGGGAATGAAGTTGAGCCTGATAAGGGGGAGTAAGGGTTGTGTGTGAAGCTAATATTTGGGTTTATTTCTCATTACTCTTTTCTGTTTTGCAGGATAATAAATTAGATTTATTTTTATTTTGAGTCTGTTTTTCCCATGAGGGTAACTGGTGAGGGATCTCTCCCTGTCCTTATCTCAACCCATGAGCCTTTTGTTATCTTTTCTTCTCCCTGCCCAGCTGAGGAGGGCCAGGTTAGAGTGGCCTCCAGCCTACTACACACATTTGGAATCTGAGAGACCTAGATTAATTTCCTTCTCTGTATTTAAGAAAGTTTGTACATCTCATCATTAGCCAGCTGGCTATAAATTTCAATTTCTCTGCTGGAAAGGCTCAGATTTTTTAGAAAATGTTCAGTTATTGCATTGGGAATAAAAGGCAAATAATACTTTATCTCAATAGATCAGATCTTGCAGAAGTGCCTAGTTTGGTTCTCCAATGAATGCTAAACTGTTCTGAGACAGTGGAATAAGGTCAACAAAAAGCACAGATATGTCAGTCTCATAATAATTTTGAGCACTTGAATAGGAGAAAGAAGATACTTTTAAGAATACCTGGGTAAATGAGTTAAAACTGATCCTAAATTTTTTAATTACTAGTGCTTATTATGCAGAATTAGGCTGTGGCTTCCATTGTTTTGGGTTTTTAGTTTTGGTTCACTCTTTATTTCTGTGATGCAATTTGGATTGAGTGAACCAAATACACTTTGTTTTAAATTTTGCTGGAAAAACAAAATATCAAATGATCACATAGCTCTGATTTTCCATACCTACACTCATTCTACAAGCTTTTATGCTGTTATTTTGGTTTTAAAAGCCTGATTCCAGAGAATTCCATTGTTAGACATGTGTATGACAAAATATTGATGTTTAACAGAAAATCTATTTGAGCAAGGTATGATCTTCACTGTGATTCTTGTACTCAGTCTGAAAAATGAAACATGTGCCAAATAATTACTCTGCACATCCAGTTAAAGTCATTATTTAAGGAGTCCTGAAAAGGTAAGACAATCTTTGTGGTTGTACTATATAATGTTCATCCTCATTAGTAAAAACCTAGCTCTTAAAGCTTTCATAAATAACAATTTTTATCTACCTGGCATCTATTAAAAAGGCAAGAATTAGCTACTCTAGTAATGATTCTGCTGTCAGACGGCTGCAGAAAACAGCAGTACCAATACTCAAGGGTTTTAATACTCTTAAAATGAATATCTGTTTTCATCAGAATAATAGTCACAAGTGTATTTTCTAATTAAAAAAAAAAGATACTTAAAGCCTCAAAATGAATCAATTAAAACAACTACTGTTTATGCTCAGGCATTCTGAACACTTTCATGGACTATGGTTTATAACAAAGTTTTAATACAGAATTTCCAAATTAAATGTATCTTTATTATAAACACATATGGGGTGATGTGAGCTTAAGGAAGTGGAGATACTCTTAATTGCTAAAGGACAGACTTCCAAAAGCATGTGTGCTCCTAAGAGTGTAAAGCAAACATGCTATGGAATTTGCAAAAGTAGTTTAAGTATTTAAATGCTTTCAGAGGTTTATAACAACTCCTCCACTTGCCTGTTCCTCTTTTTAGGAACCTAAGATGGCCTTGAGCAGTAATCTAGCCCTGAAGTCTCTGGAAGGATACTACTAAAACTGGTCTTGTGGATTTGCAGGTAAATTCTTCTGAGATATTGTGCCACTCACAGCTGGAATAAACTGACCTAACTTGCCCCTGGTGGGAGAACTCTGAAAAAGTTCACCTCAAAATTACATTTAAATTTAAATTTCACATTGGAATGTATGATCAATACTTTTTTTTCCCCACCATGAAAAAGTTGACAGAATTGATACCCATATTCATGGAATGTCAGGAGTTGGAAGGGACCTCAAAAGATCTAGTCCAACTCCCCTACCTGAGCAGGATCACCTAGATTAAATCATACAGGAATGCATCCAGATTGGTCCTGAATGTCTCCAGAGAAGGAGACTCCACAACCACCCTGGGCAGCCTGTTCCAGTGCTCTGTCACCCTCACTGTGAAGAAGCTCTTTTGCACATTAGTACAGAACCTACTGTGATCCAATGTGTGACCGTTGGCCCCTGTTCTGTCCCCACAGTCAACTGAAAAGAGGTTGGCCATCTCCCTTTGAAATTTATTAATAATAATGTTAATGTTTTTCGGTCATTCCCAGGCTGAGCCCAGTGAATTGTCCATGCACTAAATGTTTAATGACATCCTGTTGAACTGGCTCTTGGCATTGTATGTGCACCAGTTCTCTGCAAGGCACTGGCCTGTTCCTTTCAACAGAGAGATCATGGCCTAATTCATTCTTAAGGTACACTTGAACTTCTTTAACTTCTCTCTTACTCTTAATATCTCACATATTTTTGCAGCAGTAAAGCCACATGCTCTCTCTCCCTTTCCACAGTGCTCATCTTCAAGGTGCTCAAGCTCGACTCCCCACTCTGCTCTGTGTCAGCGCGGAGCAGGTTCACCTCTTTGCAATGTTATCTGTGTATGTGTGTGCGTGTGCGTCTTCTCCTTCCTGCAAATTTTGGGCCTTGATTCGTGTGCACTTACAGCACTGCAGTGACTCAGACTGGCCATGGAGTCACTTGGAAAATCCCAGTAGCTGCAAATGCAGATTAGCTGCACAAGTATCCCATCCCATGGTGCATGCAATTATTTTAAGAAAATTTATGAGTGTTTATGTAAGATCAATAGAGATAGATAGATAGATAGATAGATAGATAGATAGATAGATAGATATTATTAACACCTAGTAGTGAAGCTACTGCTTGTCGGGGGGGGTGGACTGAGTGATCTTTCAAAGTCTCTTCCAGCTCCTAACATTCTGTGATTCTGTGATTCTGTGATTAAGTGTTATGTATACAGATAATACATGTCTGTCCCATTACACTGATTGGTACTAATCTTATTGCAAGACACAGGAAAAACAGAAGCTATTCCTATATTACCAAACCTTTTGACCACTGAATAGATTTCAAACGGGGTTTTTTCACTCAGGTTACAGTTTTCAACTTAAATGAGAAATGACAAGTTTTGTTTTCTAAGGGAATGGAAAAAATACACTGTATTACAGAACAGAAATTAAGATACTCATTTAGGTAAGTAGGAATGGAGCTGTAATATGATATATCATATTTTATATGTTTTCAAAAATTGCCTACAAAGATTTATATGTCAGTAACGTAACTGTCCAAGACCTTGTTTTCTACTGAAAATGTTCAAAGTGACTCCTAGAGTTGCTCTTGTTTCACATAATCTGATGCTTTTGAATCACATTTTTCTTATTGGTGTCAGTTGTACCATTTCAGTGATTGCAAAGCTGTATAACATGGAAAATCAATTTGATCTTCTAGGTAACTTATGGCACACTATTTTGCTCAGTAATTCTTGCAGCCACCTTTGCAGTTCATACTTATGTCGAGCATGTCTGCAAACATTTAATCTCAGTTTAAAGAGTCCAAGTGATGAAAAATCAATCACTGGCAACTGTTGTAAAACAGCTATATGCCAATCTTTCCTTTGCTCAACCTTTTGTGACTTAGATTTCTAGGTGCTGTAAAAAAACGTGAAACAAACACCAAACAAATCAAAAAACCACAAACCCACAGAAGATGGGTTTAATTTCTTTTTTTCATTTACATTTTTATTTATTTTCATCAAAAAAATTTTTAAATTAGAGATTGGCCAAAACGTATTTCAGACATCCACAAGAAGTTCCTGGTATTTCTGGGTTTTGGTGACAAGAATATTTACTAAAATTGCTTTATAAACTAAAGAAGTGTTACAGCATCTCAGACAAGATGTTCTGAACTAAACTTTGCATTTCCAAAGCTCTATTCTAGAAATCTCCCACAAGAACAACCAGAAATCTGACTTGCCTGGCCCTGTGTGGAACCAGGAGTTGGATGTGATGCTCCTTATGGGGCCTTCTTACTCAGGGGATTCTATGATTCTATAATTTTATGGCACCTTTAGCAGAAACTGCATAGCATAAGTGTCCCATAAGGGTAAGATTTTCTAGGAGACCAGTGTCCCTGAGGATCACAAATTCCATTTGGACTTCCCATAGGAAAATCACTTATCAGCTGAGCTAACTTGAAATAGTTCTGGTCCCAAAACTTCTCATCATCTGGGGTACCCTGCTGGTATGGACACACAGCTTCCAGTATCCCACCGACCCCTTTAGCATTACTCAAGTTCCCCTGCAGTATTACCATACACAAGATGTCACAAACCCTGCTTAGGGAAGAGCTGTGCATTTTTGCATTAATGTCAAACCACAGAATTAAAAAGTGGTTTGTGTGCTCCTTTGTCTGCAGCCATTTCAAGTGAGGGTAGTCCAGATTTTGAGGGAGATATGGAGACATGCTCAGCAGCTCTGGGACTATAAACTGCCTCAGCAGCCACATGGCATTTCATAAACAAACATTATGTTTAAAAAGCAGCTAACCTGCTTCTTGAATGCTGAGTCTTGCGTCTGAGATACGCGTCTTGAGGAGATGGTGTGGTACCTGGGTTGCTCTGTTCATGAAAGGGTTAATTTCAACCAGGAAAATGGAGGTTTGAAATATTTGGCCTCAGGCCTTCCATGTAGCTTTTCGTTATTTGAGGAATAATCCAATGCAAAATCCTAAAGATTTTGTTATTTCAGAATATTTGTTCTCATCTATTCCTAACCTTTCTCTTGGCAAACGGTGTGAGTAATCTTATGGGATGAAATTCTCTGCTCTTACAGCAAGGGCACTACATCAAAAGGTTGCTAGGGCATCAGCACATGATAATTTGGCCTTTTTGTCATTTTACTAAGCTTAATGAAAATGGCAACGTTAACCCTGCTTACTCAAGGCATTTAACTTTGTGCCTAAGCCAGGAACCTGTGTACTGTGTGGAGCGGGGAGTGAGGGAGCCTCCCAAGGCAGCTGTTCTCAACTGCTCACTAAAGGCTACCTTTACTACAAAGGGACTCCGGGGTCCAAACACAGGCATCCAAGTCAAAGGTCTAAAATTATTTCCCAGCCCCAGTATATCCATTTTTTTTCCACACTTAATGTCAGGCTGTATGTGACATTGTGATCAGAGCCACACCACACAACCGTGCTCCGAGCCGCAGCCATCAGTTGCACGTAGCTCATAGAAAACTCTGCTGCCTTGGTAAAATATAATGACCTGTAATTGTGTTTGTGGAGGGCTGTAATTAGTGATAAACTAAAGCTGGGAAATCGTGTAGGTGAATTACAGTATATAGAATTGTAGGTCATGTTCTTTCTGCCATTTCATTTTGTAGAAACAGAGCCACAAAGTAGTTGCAGCTCCACTCATCACACCCCAGTGAGCGGGGCATAAATTGAATTTTCAAGCTGGAATTGTTGCTGCTCAGCAAGCACAAAACCTGGAGAGGTGGAGAACATCAGAACACAAGAATTTAAAGCTAGGATGTTTCCGGGGACAAAAGAGGTTTGAATGCACTTACGTGGGTACAAGATGGAATTAAAGGTGAGGATGCCACATTTGGAGCAAGTGCTAAGATCTTGTACAGGAACTGCAGCATAATACTGAAAACTCAATTTTAAAAGAAAAAAAAAAAGATTTAGAAAGAAAGAAGAGGTGCCTTTCCTGCACCTCTTCAGCAGTGAGTGTCTTCAGCAGGATTCAGCAGTGAGTGTCTCAGGTGCAGAGAGGCCCCTATCTGCCACCCTGCATGAGGCATCTCTGCCCTGGGGAGAAATGACATATAATAGGTAACCTGTTCTCAGTGTTGCCCCCGAGACTGACCTTAGCCAGCTGCCTGGTCAATGCACTGTACTTCAGCTACTCTCAGCTTTGGGCACTCTTTCGGGGACTTTAGGCATACATGCAGGTACAGGGGATTTCACTACACCAGTGAAGTGCCTGGACATTTGACTGCAAAAGCATCAGAAACAAATTAAAGGTCCTGCTACTTTCCCACATCATGAAGGAGAGCACTCCTGGAATATCAAACAGTTGTGAGGTGCTCCGAAACCAGGACGATTAGGGGCTGTAAAAGAGCACCAAGGCACGCCCAGTTGCAAACTCATTTGATTTAGAAGCATCTGAATTGGCATGTGCCTGAGGTTACTGCAGTTGCAGTTTTCTTTGTCAATGCTTAGCACCAGATAATTCATCTTAAAGTTAAATGAGCAGAGAATACTGTGACAGTATTCCAAGGTGTTTAACATTTAATTGTGAATGTTAACTAATAACTTTTGATTTTTTTTATTCGTGAATTGTTTTTCACTAGGTCTTTGTAACAATTGCAGACTTCTAAATATGGTTCTATGTTATAGCAGTGGTACATGTTGAAAGCAAATTTTTCCCTGTTTGGAAAAAAATAGTATTGTATAACTGGCAATTACTCCTCAGGCAGAGAGACCTATTAACGTTTTCATTGGTGTTAAAGTGTCGGTCATTTCAATGCATAATTGGAGATATACTGGAGATCTATGGAGAACATGAATTCCTATGATTGAAACCTTGGCCTTTTTTTCAAGCTGTGAAATGCTTATATGAAATAACATTATTATTATGAATACATGTGCTTGAATTGTAAGTTCTCAGGGTGTAATCTCAGAGTTTGGTATGCATGTATGAGATAGTGATACAAGAATACATGTGACTATTGCTTCAATAAACAGATGATGAAAGTAGTGATTTGCTTTTCATGGTATTTTTGTCTCTTAGCAACCTCAATTGCTTTCATCATAGTGCTTTTATATTTGAGTTATGCATCAATTTACAGTACTTGAAAGTGGGCATTACTATAAACTTTCAGGTTATAAACTGTTCTTTTGGGCTGCAAGCTAATTACAAGAGATCCTGCCACTTTCTGTATCTTTGAAATGTTAGATCTGATCTAAATGTTTTCAAATGTTATCAGATTAAACCATTCTCTTATTGGAGTATTAACAGGATTGGATAACCTGAGACACATCTTTCTTGTAGAATTTATCTTCAGACCTTGAGCCTGCATAAATGAAAACATGTTCTTAACTTTCACTTATTCTTTGTGCATCACCTTTGTATCTGATTTTTGAGCAAATGAATGATACATATTTTTATTGGACACAGACACTGACTACCTTTGTGGTTTGGCTTTCTATACAACCTCTTCAGAAATTTTTTTGTTAATTTACTTTAGGAAGATTAACCTGACATAGCCTAAAAGTTGTACCAGTTGGATAGGAAGCTCAGTCACTAATTTTCTTCTGTTATGCTATAGTAACCTGGTCCATCACAAAAAGGAAAGAGAACAAAAAAGAAATGACAGTGCTGGAAAAGGTTCAGGTTTACACTGATTTACTTGTCAAAGGATATAGGCTCAGCTGACATCCATAAAAAAATATCAGAAATATGAGAACTCTTAGATACATTTCTTAATATTTCTTCTTTCCTCATTTTAAAACAATTA